>APFE030713671.1:73336-110797 GCA_000404065.3 Pinus taeda
CTTGCATGCATGTGACAACTATTATTTTAGATAACTGAGGATTCACTCATGGATAACTATTGCATGTTAGTTCTGTCAAAGACTCAGTTGATATCAGATGTGGGACACCGTACTATCAAATTCTTGGATATTTCTAGTAAGTATTCCTTGCATGCAGAAGGATCTATTATAGGATATTGGAGGACTTGTGGCCTATATATTGAGGCCTAGGTACTCCATGATTTTTATCTTCAGCTGATTGAAGATCATCAGAGTACAGAGAGAGAAGGATAGCTATTGAGCTAATTCTTTTTGTGTGTTGTTGAGGATTTCCACTTGATTGATAATACAATGTTGGGGTTTTATGCTGGTGCTTTCCCTAGTGATATATTCTGTGTTATGTGTGATTGATTCCTTCTTATCAGTTATATGTGTTCTTATTGATGTTTCTCATGGTTAATTAAATCAACTGTTTTTCTTTAGTACATTGCATTACGAGGTTGATCTATAGGTAAGAAAATTTCTACATGGTATTAGAGATAGATGATTTGTAGAAAAAATCCACAAAATTCTACATGGTATCAGAGCACAGGTGATCAAGCAAGAACAGTATACTCAGAGGAGATTTCAAAGTTTTGAGTTTTGGGCCGAGAGTTTGCAGAGAAGATCTGAAAATTTCTATACAAAATTTTTAGAAATAAATAGCAGATTTGGATTCCTTGCGGAAAAATACTCAAAAAAAAAAATCAGCTGAATTGGAGTTCGGATGAGGGAGATATTGCTGATTTAAAATCAGCTCCTTTTCTAGAAAATTTTGTGACGGCAGGAAAGTGGAAATAGATTGATGTGTTAGCCAAGAACCTGTATGCACTTGAGGTACAAGATACATGCAAAGCCTTGAGGAGTAAGGCAAAGGTTAGATACTTGGTGGTTGAGAGGGAGAGTAAATTACCTCTCAACATGCAACACCAGAAGAAGTCTCAGACAATTGTCGAGGAGCCACGATTGGTGCATCAGCTTCAAGAGGTTTTGGAGCAGCAACAACTAGAGAAGCTAAGAGGAGATCGAGTAGAGAAATCTACTCATGCAGAGACCTCTAGTAGGAGGAAACTTCGAGCTAGGTGGGCAGAGCGATCACATGTAGCCATACGTCCAAGTAGGAGGTGGGGCAATGTGGAGTGATTGTCCCATGGAGGAGGGGCAGGATCCTTGAGGTACCCAACCTCTTGGATGAGACCTTGCTATGGGAGCCCCAATGTGGAGTAGCAAGGACTGACTGGTTGGGTAGAGACAGATGCGGATGGAGCGGCAAAGAGAGTGACAGTGTAGGGAATCCTAGGACAGCGCATAGCTAGTAGGCTACAACAATGTGAGAGGCAAGTGTTTTTCATAGTGCTAGGTGGCACAGAGAGGTCTTCAATGGTGCGAGATGCATGGAGATGTTGCAGTAGCGCAGATGTTAGAGAGGGAGCACTTGTTAGTAGCAGGTAGAGCTTTAGCATCAGAGTATGTTCCTAGCCCAACAGAGTGGTTAGTTGGGAGCGTTTTTGTTCCAAGTGTTGTTGGAGCAAGTGGACCGAGTAGATGTGTTGCATGTAGAATATTCCAGAGTTACAGGATTGAGTTTGAGGGGAAGCCTTTCTTGTTGAGAGGGAGTGTTGAAAAATGTGCAACAAGAAATATTAAATTTAGAATGTGTTAAAAATAGCATGTCTAAACATAGCAGTTTGGCCAGTGCACTCATTGGTCACATTGGGTGAGAGTTGAAACTGCTAAAAACAGAAAGTTCGAAAAATAGCATTTCTGGGTCCCTTCCTATTTATAGCAATCCCTAGTTTATCTATAGGAAGTAAAATTAATTTTGGTCTTAACAATAGTTGGAAATATTAATTAATTAATTCAATTGAGTTAATTAGTTAAGGAAATTTGAATTTGAAGTCTTTGTGAGCATGCACATGAGTTGTCCCATTAATTGAGGAATCTATCCTTAATTTCCTCCACTGATTGAGGGAATAAGTATGAGTTCTATAATGAGAGAATCAATTGACTTAGTTCTAACTAGTCAAGTCCAGAATGATTATTTTAACAAGTTGTTAAAATAATAAAATATAGTTTGTTAATGCTTGCATGCATGTGACAACTATTATTTTAGATAACTGAGGATTCACTCATGGATAACCGTTGCATGTCAGTTTTGTCAAAGACCAAGTTGAGATCAGATGTGGGATAATGTACTATCAGATGCTTGGATATTTCTAGTAAGTATTCCTTGCATGGAGAAGGATCTATTATAGGAGATTGGAGGACTTGTGGCCTATATATTGAGGCCTAGGTAGTCCATGACTTTTATCTTTAGTTGATTGAAGATCATTAGAGTACAGAGAGAGCATGATAGCTATTGAGCTGATTCTTTTTGTATGCTATTGAGGATTTCCACCTGATTGATAATACAGTGTTGGGGATTTATGCTGGTGCTTTCCCTAGTGATATATTCCATGTTATGTGCGATTGATTCCTTCTTATCAGTTATATGTGTTCTTATTGATGTTTCTCATGGTTGATTAAGCTTCCGCTAAACTGTTTGTAGAAGTAGATCAAGTGTTTTGCTTTAGTACATTGCATTACCAGGTTTATCTACAGGTGAGAAAATTTCTACATGGTATCAGAGCTAGCTGATTTGTAGAAAAATTCTACAAAATTCTACATACAATACCATGGACTGAAAAACATCACGTCCAAAAACAGGGACTGAAAACCATCGCGTCCAAAACCATGTGCAAAAATCATGCACAAAACCATAGGTAGGTCTACCCAATCTAATATAGGGTCCAAAAATAAAATTTTTCGGGGCACTGCCCCAGACCCCGTAGAGTGGGGTTAATTGCACCCCTCAAACCACTTGTGACCCCCCCTGCTACGTAATCGGTGCAACGAAGGGGGGGATCCCCCCCCTTCTAACCCCTTAGTTAACTACGTGGGCTAGTCGTAGAAAGAAATAACACAACCCAACATTCTCCCACTTGTCGTTTTCTTTCCACAGGGGACCATAAGAGAGCTTAGTCATTTATCTAGCCCTGTAATGCCCATTGTTTTGCTACACCCAGAGAACTTCTCAGAGCTCATAGATTTTGTCAATGCATCTGCAGTATTCTTCAAAGTGTCCACCTTTACCGGCAACACCTTTTTGTCTTCTACCATATCCCTCACAAAGTGATACTGAACATCAATGTGCTTTGTCTTTGAATGATAAGCAGGGTTTTTTGCCAAGAAAATTGCACTTTGGCTATCACAGTCTACCCTTATAGCTCCCTGTACTAACCCCATACTTGAACACAATCTCTACAACCAAACTGCTTCCTTTCTTGCATGAGTGGCTGCCATGTATTCTGCCTCTGTAGTTGATAGTTCCACTATAGATTGTTTCTTACTCATCCAACTAACTGCACCTCCAAATAGGTTAAACACATACCCACTTCTAGATCTTCTTTGATCCAAATCTTCAGCCTAGTCTACATCAACAAAGCCATGAATATCCAACACTCTATCAAATCCTGGTCTTCATTGGTAGCACAAACCATAATCACTAGTGCCACACAAATACCTAAAAATCCGCTTCATTGTTGTTCAGTGCTCCTTCCCTGGTTTTGAAATAAACCTTCTCAATACTCCCATTTCATTTGCAATTTCTAGTCTAGTATAGACCATTGCATACATCAGGCTACCGACTACACTTGCATATGGAACATGATACATGTCCTCTTCCTCTTCTTGTGCCTTGGGACACGATTCAGTAGATAACTTCACACCTACAGCAATAGGAACCTTCACCGGTTTTCTATCCTGCATATTAAACCTCTTCAATATTGTCTCAACATACTTCCTCTAGGTTAACCAGAGCTTCCTCTTTTCCTAGTCTCTGTTGACACCTAATCCTTGTGATTGGGTAAATATATGTAAATAAATAAATGAGAATTATGAACAGTCATCAGGAGATGAACTGAACAGTCGCTCCCTCATGTATATAATAGACCTACCTGATGGAATAGAATATACAAATCATATTATGTTTTGTGGAGTTACTGCCTGTCTTGACATGGTATCAGAGCCAACTCTTTTTTTAGATTTTGTGCCTTGTAACTCCCTTATCTGCTTCTCTGCTCTCCATATAATTCAGTGTCAGAGTGCCTGGCCTGACATGGCCTATAAGCCTGTCTGACACTGCCTTTGTTCTTTCTACCATTACCTGCACTCTCCATCCATAAACGCTCCATGTAAAAGTGCTGCTCCATACAAAGCCTACTCCATATAATACGCTGCCATTACCTGCCTATCAGTTGTCTGACCTTTTCTGATATCCTGTGTAAACACACTGCTCCGCTGAACGCTATCTGATTCTTCTCATTCACGTGATTTGGAATCTATAGATTCATATTCAAACAGTAGCAGCCTTAAGGTAATTCAAATGGCTTTCTCTAAAAGCAAGCAAAGCCACGGGAATTCCACATAGGTCACATTTTCTTGGTAATCTCCATTGATGAAATCTACTGTCTCATATCTGATGAAGTTATTAAAAGGACATGAATTGTAAATGATTAACGTCTATGAACTTCTGTAATGGTTAAAGAAAATGATTATGAAGCTCGACTCAGGTTGTCTTTTGCTGTTACAGTTATTGTTAATATGCATATAGTTTTTCAATGAGGGCCTGCAGAAATGGTGTGATTTGAGGAGAGATGCTAGATAGGTTATTGCCCGAAAGCTTCCACTGTTCCATATTTTTTGCCACTCCTACGTGTTGAAGTCCTCAACAAAAAAAACCGATTCATATTTTTTATGCAATGTTGAGAGTTGTGCCTATCAATAATCCTCTGCGCCCTTTTGGTTGAATAATATTAATTTTGTGGAATACACTGTATGATTTGTTGGTTGGCAACAAGTGGGGAGACAACATGGCTATACGTGGGTATGCACAGGACACGCACTTTGTTTTGGCCATATTTCTATAATTTTCACCACAGTTTTTTATGATTGTATCAATGCAGAGGCATTAAGGTTAAAGGAGTAATAAGTTTATCTTTGTGTGCTAAATGTTGAGACTGTGAAGAGGTTTTCCTTATTTTTCATTCTGGTTTTAAGGAATACAATATATTGATAATGGTGCAGTGAGCAGTTCCGTTTTTGTCAAAGGGATGGATGCTTGATATATCATATGAAATAAGGTTGAAAATATAAATGGTGATATTCTATATGGATAAAATATAGTTTTTCTCTTTGCTAGCAGAAGTATTTTTTTTACAGTACACAGATTGATTTTGCTAGCAGAAGTATTTTTCTATAAGCGGAAATAATTTTTTTACAGAATGCATTCAATCATATCCATGGTGGGAATAGTTCTCACTGGCAAGGAGAACTATCTTGAATGTTCCCGAATGATAAAACACACCCTCCTTTTCAATGAGTTGTGGAAAGGAGTGTGTGTCAAAGAAAGAGACAATGAACCAGTACTGCCTACCTCAGACAAAGAGCTCGTCATTTGGGAAAACAAGAACAACAAAGCTTATGAATTAATTGCAGCATCTGTAAATGAAGAGGTGAGTCACCATATTTCGTCATATTCAACTGCCTTTGAAGCCTTAGAAAAGCTGAAAGAACTCTATGACTCACATTTTTCACTTGAAGTTGTCCAACTCATGATTAAACTCTTCACTCTTGAACTGAAAAATAATGATCCTCTTTCTCTTGCATCTGAAGTAAAATCTATAATGCATGATATCGCTTTTCTCAAGGCACTTTATCCTACTTACTCCAATTATCTTGTGTTATTACAAGAAAATGGTAATCTCAAAGATATAACCTTTGACTCTCTTGTGAAAAAGTTTGCTAAAAGAGAGAAAGATTTTGGAAAGAAGACAGCCCCTGAATCTTCTGAAGAGACTGTGTGCCTTGCTCATAAAGAAAAGCATCATGCTCAAGATTCTACAAGGGAAGAGGTGGACGAAGAGGAAGAGGAAGATATTTCAGAGGCAGGGGGGGAGACATTCTCAAGGAGAAAAGGCAAATTTGCACTGCATTCGCTGCAAAAGAAATGGATCACATGATGCCTCTACATGCAAACTACCATGGGACAAAATTGAGCAAAAAAGAAACCAACAGAAAGGTAAAACAGATGATTCAGACAAAGGTAAAGCACCTGAATTTGCTCACTATGTTATGGCACAATGTAATATTGGATTAAACGAGATTTATTTAATGCTTCACTTGCTTCCTGGAAAAATTATTGGTTGCTTGATTCAGGAGCAACCTGCCACATGACTCATAGAAAAGATTTTTTTGAATATTTCACTGACAATGTTGATGGAGTAGTATACTTTGCAGATCAATAAAAAATCAAGCCATCAGGGCTTGGCATAATCAGGGTTAAATTGCTTGGTCTTCCAGAATTTCTTTTGGATCATGTTCTATATCTCCCATAGCTCAAGAGAAACTTGTTGTTCTTGGTCCAGATCCGCCAGCAAGGTCACTCCATTCATATGTTTGATGGCAAGCTTGAGGTAAGAAAAGCATCTGACCACTCACTTGTCATGAGGGGAATAGAAGAAGAAAGGCTCTCAAGCTGCAAGGAACCTCTGCTCATGCACAACATTTCTCATACAATTCTCATCATGAAGAAGGTACACTTCCATCAAGTTTATTATGGCATGCTAGATTGGGACATTTGAACTATGACAGCTTCTTCTTATTGAAGAAAAATGGTGTTGTTGGTTTGCCTACAATTCCTAGGTAACTTAAGCAATGTGATGCTTGCATTCTAGGAAAGCATAGCAAACAGTCTTTTCATGATTCACATTCAAGAGCACATAGAAAACTTGAACACATTCATTCAGATTTATGTGGTCCAACGTCTGTTCCTTCTACAAATGGAAATAAATATATCATGACATATATTGATGACTACAATAGAATGTGTTGGGTTTATTTATTGAAGAACAAATCTGATGCTTTTCAAACATTCAATTTTCATAAATGGATTGAAAATGATGCACAATCTCATATTGGGTCTATTCGCACTGATAATGGAAAATAATACACATCAAAGGAATTTGAAAACTATCTTTGCCAACATGGGATCAAACATCAAACAATTGTGTTTTATAATCCCCAACAGAATGGTGTAGCTGAAAGAATGAATAGGACAATCTTAAATATGGTATGTTCCATGCTCTTCTTCAAAAATGTAAAGATAATGTTTTTGACTGATGCTGTTCTATGTGCTGCATATATAAAGAATACATGTCCATCTAATGCTATAAGAAACAAGACTCTATATGAAATGTGGTATGGACATGTTCCTTCGGTAAAGCATATCAGGGTCTTTGGTTCCACCTGTTATGCATTGATACCAAAGGTACATAGAAACAAACTTGGTGCTAGAAGTCGTAAGTGTATCTTCCTGGCGTATTCAAACACCTCCAAAGCATACCATCTCTATGATGAAGTAAATAAGAAGTTTGTTGTATCTAGAGATGTATTTTTTCTTGAATCATCCAAAACTGACA
This sequence comes from Pinus taeda, assembly GCA_000404065.3. NCBI lineage: Eukaryota > Viridiplantae > Streptophyta > Pinopsida > Pinales > Pinaceae > Pinus > Pinus taeda. The sequence continues at coordinate 80,872 of APFE030713671.1, forward strand.
ATGTTGTTGAGCGACAACTTGATTGCTTGGATAGATTCACAAAAGAAAAATCATTTCAAGAATTTTATAATTAGATTCCACATATTGAAGTTGGGATTCCTATACTAGATCAACATGTGGAATCTTCTTCTGAAGAACACTCTCCCCCGCATGACACTCCAACAACGGATGATGCTTTAAGTGATGTAATTGATAGAATTGGGAGACTCAATCTTGATTCAGTCCCAACTCAATCAACGAAGCAGCCTGGACCATCTCAGAAAGGTCCCCCAAAGTGGCTAACAAAGACACTTGAAATTTTTCACCCTCATGAAGTTGGAAAGACAGGAACCAGAAATTCAAACCGATAAAACGAAGGTGATGTGGATGACTCTAATTCACCTGTTGATATGGATGTTTCTTATGATTCTGAATTGAACTTGTCTATAGATTTTGAACCAACTTCCTTCAAAGAAGCCGCTTCTCATGATGAATGGAAAGAAGCGATGCAGAAGGAGTATGATGCCCTCATAAAGAACAACACTTGGAAGCTAGTTGATCCTCCATTAGGAACCAAACCAATTGGCTGCAAGTGGGTCTATAAGAACAAGTATAAAGCTGATGGCTCACTTGACAAGCACAAAGCTAGGCTTGTGGCAAAAATTTTTGCATAGAAGGAAGGGGTCGATTATGAGGATACTTTTTCCCCCATGGAAAAATGGGCTACCATCCAGACACTCTTTGAACTAGCAGCTCAGAATGGTTGGAAAGTCCATCAAATGGATGTAAAAATGGCTTTCTTGAATGGAGATATGAAAGAGAATGTTTTTATGTCCTAGCCTGAAGGATTTGCTGTGAAAGGACATGAACATAAAGTATGCAAACTTGCGAAGTCCTTGTATGGCCTCAAACAAGCACCGTGAGCCTGGTATGAAAAACTAACTAAGCATCTTCTGAAACTCAATTTCAAACATTTTGATCTTGATGATGCAACTTTATTTGTGAAGAAATTTGGTAAAACAGTTGTATATCTTGTGGTATATGTAGATGATCTTTTGATGACAAGGAGCAATGAAAGCTACATTGCATCCATAAAGAAGGAATTGGGGAAAAGTTTTGAAATGACTGATTTGGGCTATGTTCATTACTATCTTGGCATAAGTAACCCAACATCCAAAGGCCCATATTTCTTTTCAAAAAAGAAATAAATGGGATCTTTGAACAGGTTGGCATGACAGAGTGCATCCTCTTACTACTCCAATGGAACAAAACTTAAAGCTCACATCTATTGAAGGAAAAGAATTTGAGGATGCAACAAAATATAGACAACTTGTAGGAAGTCTTAGGTACCTAATTACTACTAGACCATACATTTCGTTTACTGTTGGAATCCTCTCTAGGTTTATGGAAAAGCCTTGTGAGGGACATTGGTCTGCTGCAAAAAGAGTTCTAAGGTACTTGAAGGGAACTCAAGGCTTTGGAATTAAGTATACACAGGTGGACGACTTCAACTTGATTGGATACTTTGATTCAGACTTCGATGGAGACAAAGAAATTGGGGTATCAGCTTTAGGATATGCTATGAGTCTTGGATCAAGAACTATATCCTAGAGATCACGCAAACAATTAGTTCTAGTAGATTCCACAAAAAAAGTAGAATACGTGGCAATAGCTGAAGCAATAAAAGAAATTATGTGGCTCAGGAAAATTATTGAAGATTTGCAGGTAAAAAAAGTACAATCAACTCCCCTCCTGATTGACAATACCTCTGTAATAAAGTTGACCAAGAACCCAAAGTTCCATGATCGAAAAAAGCACAGCAATACTAAATATCATCTGATTTGACATCATGTTGATGCCAAAACAATCCATCTCCGTCATCGTTGCACAAATGAGCAAATTGCAGACATCTTCACCAAAGCGCTTGGAAGAGAAAAGCTTGAACGATTCAGAATGATGCTTGGACTCACCAACATCCCTTTAGATTAAGGGGGGGGAATGTTGACACCTAATCCTTGTGATTGGGTAAATTTATGTAAATAGATAAATAGAAATATGAACAGTCATCGGGAGACAAATTGAACAGTCTCTCCCTCATGTATATAATGAAGACCTACTTGATGGAATAGAACATGAATCATTTTTGCCTTATGGAGTTACTCCCTGGCCTGACGAGGTAGAACAGATGGATGTGAAGACAACATTTCTTCACGAGGATTTGGAAGAGGAGATCTACATGAAGCAACCTGAATGCTTTGCGGTGAAGGGTAAAAAGGAACTGGTAAGCAAGTTAAAGAAGCCTCTGTATGGGTTAAAACAGCCACCAAGGATGTGGTATTAGAAATTTGATACATTTATACGAGAACCTGGCTTCACTAGATGTAAAGAAGATCATTGTGTGTATTTTAAATTAATTGGTGACTGTGTTATTTATATGGTCTTGTATGTGGATGATATGTTGCTGGTTGGAAATGACAAAGAAAATATCCAGGATTTGACGACCCCATTGTCCTCCAAATTCAAAATGAAAGATCTTGGTGCTGCAAACTATATTTTGGGCATGGAGATTAAAAGAGATTGGGCAAAGAGGAAGCTCTGGCTAAACCAGAGGAAGTATGTCGAGACAATACTGCGGAGGTTTAATATGCAGGATAGTAAAGCAGTGAAGGTTCCTATTCTTGTAGGTGTAAAGCTATTTGCTAAATAGTGTCCCGAGACACAAGAAGAGGAAGAGGATATGTCTCGTGTTCCATATGAAAATGCAGTTGGTAGCCTGATGTATGCAATGGTTTGTACTCGACTAGACATTGTACATGAAATGGGAGTATTGAGCAGGTTTATGTCAAAACCGGGGAAGGAGAGCTGGACAATAGTGAAGTGGGTTTTCAGGTATTTGCATGGCACTAGTGATTATGGTTTGTGCTACCAAGGAAGATCAAGATTAGATAGAGTTTTGGATATTCGTGTCTTTGTTGATATAGACTGGGCTGGAGATTTGGATCAGAGAAGATATACAAGTGGGTATGTGTTTAACCTATTTGAAGGTGCAGTCAGTTGGATGAGTAAGAAACAATCTTTAGTGGCACTATCAACTATAGAGGCAGAATACATGGCAATCACTCATGCAAGCAAGGAAGCAGTTTGGCTGCAGAGATTGTGTTCAAGTATGGGGTTAGTACAGGGAGCTATAAGGAAGGACTGTGACAGCCAAAGTGCAATTTTCTTGGCAAATAACCCTGCATATTATTCAAAGACAAAGCTTGTCTTCAGTATCACTTTGTGAGGGATATGATAGAAGACAAAAAGGTGTTGCTGGTAAAGGTGGACACTTTGAAGAATATTGTAGATGCATTGATAAAATATGTGAGCTCTAAGAAGTTCTCTTGGTGTAGAGAAACAATGGCCATTTCAGGGATGGAAAAATGACTAAGCTCTCATATGGCCTCTTGTGGAAAGAAAACAACAAGTGGGAGAATGTTGGGTTGTGTTATATTCTTTCCACGACTAACATATGTAGTGAACTGGGAGGGTTAGAGGGGGGCGACAGCCCCCCCTATTCAGGGGGTTTGAGCGTGGTGGGTAGCCCCCCTCTACGGGGTCCGGGGCAATGGTTTTGGACGCGATGGTTTTCAATCCATGGTATTGGATGCTTTGGCATGTATAAATATGTATTGTAACATTGAAAGGAACACAATGAAAAATCGAGCTAGTAGTCCCGATTTTGGGATCTAGGGGAAAATCTCTGTGTATATGTCTTTTATGTGTTATGCTCTCGCATTGTTTATTTTCTGTGTTCTAGAATTCGTATGCAGTTAATTTCTTTATGGGGCTAAAACCTACAGTAATCATTGAATAGGTATTCTATGAGCTACTATGCACCACAAAAAAGCATCACATGCAAAAGTTGCACCCTTCAAAAGGTGATGTACCAACTAACCACCTTGGGGCCTGTAAACCTTTTGGCACTTCATTTTATATTGTTAAGGTTTTATATCTCTAGGGTTATTTCTTTATGTTAAATGTCCATTATTTTGGCCTCTTGTAATATTTTTCCATGAACAAGTGTAGCCACCATCTCTCTGCCTTCAAAGATAGCTACTTCCATTTTGGCCAATTTGTATTCTATAACATTATCTTATTTTATTTATGAATAGAAGTTGGATTTTCAGTAAATTATTGTGATCTCTGCCATATATCTCTTTGTGCATTCCATTTATTTTTCTACCATTTATTTCATTCCTTGTACAACCCAGATCAAATAAAAGTAGATATGTGGATATGTATGATTAGGTATGGAGGCCATAGGGACTATAGTGTGAACACAATTATTGTACGAAGAATTACTATAAGGTTCCACCTACTTGAATGTTCCTTCTTTAGATTGTTCTTATGAGATAGATAGCACTATACAAATTGGTGTAAGAAATTTAATGAGGCATGATGAAGAATATTGTAATTGTATCAAGCATTAATTGAAGAGTTCCTTAAGAAATTATATAGAGTGTTTCCCTACCTCAAGGGTTTTATCTACAATTCTTGTGTTGAATATTTGATGTTTATTGTGTATATCTAATATATATTCTCAAGTTAAAGGTCATATTATATTTTTATATTTAAGGAACATAATAATTTGTATTGAAGCTCTTTCTTCAAACACGAAGAGGCATATTTTTTTTTTTGCATACCTTTTTCAAGGAAGAAAGAAAATGTAGCAAACATTAGGTTAATTTCTACAACGTATTGGATAGTATTTAAAGGAACTAGCTAAATATATGAAATTTGTTGGAAATATGATTATAGAGAGAGGGAGGGGGTGAATCATTATAATGGCCAATTTTAACTAATAAAAAAAAATTCAATGCATATACATGTCAATCATATAAAACACACAAGATATGTATGAAAAATTATTTAATTATTATATGATCTCGCAGGCACCAAGCTATTGTTACATTGGTTTACTGGCACCAACTAGAAGGAGGCACCAACCCCTTGAAATGTTTTACTGACACCAACCTGAAGGAGGCACCATTCCCATGAGAAATTTAGGAACCAACCTAAAATACTTTACTGGCACCAACCAAAAGGCGTCATCAATCCCCTAATAAATGCAATCACCAACCTACAATGTGTTATTGGCACCCAGTAGAAGAAGACACCAGTCCCATGAGAAATGTAAGAACCAACTTGAGCTTCTTGCTAGATCCCCTTTTCATACATTTTCAAACTTAGATCCACAAGATTCATGCAACATTCTAGAATTCATAATACTAATCGCACTGTGTTATCACAAAATATGACCCTAATAGGCTGCTGATCAAGTAGAATCTGAGTAACTCTTTCAAACCAATCTTTTTGTTGAGTCTTAGCTTCCTCAACCTGAGAGGGCTCTCTCAATAGGTTTAAGTTTTTTTATTAATGATTAGATGGCCAACTCTAGGAACAAAAATGGACAAATGTATAACTCGTTGACTGGTTGAATCAAAGATTAGCAAACATCTATTGGGATATGGAGTCAAGATAGTCTTCAACAAAACAACATGATCAGCAAAACATGGAAGTCAAGGCACTTGGAGTTTAGGTTTATAAGTAAAACAGTAACATAGTGAATTAACACGGTTTAGAAGCATGTGAAGGAAGTTAGAGAATTTTCCAATGAATTCTAAGTATCACAAGCTCATACCATTGCAAATAAGTAATCTAAAAAGGCCATAAGAACATTAAACACATAAACCCCTTGTGAATCTTGAGTAGTCAAACTGATCTCTGTATTAAGTTTGAAAAACCACAGTTTCTTACAATAACACAACTTTCTTTTGCTAATGAAAAATTACCAACCTTGAGGAATTTGATTCTCGTGCTTTATATAGAGTTTTTACAACCTTGGATTCTATGATCAATCCTTAGGAGAATTCAAATTCCTAACATTGACACCTATCTATTAATAAAAAAAACTTCTTAATTACAACTTGACAGATAACTATCTTTAAGAGTCCTAATACAAATAGGAGTGAAACTCCTAAAACATGCTTCAAAAACCTTATCTATGACTTAAATACATTATTTAATTAGCTGCTAATCCATGTCTTTGAGCTTTATGATGTCTCCAATATTGTTGCAAACCCTGCTGATTCATGCCCTAACTGTCCTGAAAACAAGGAAACAAAGTTCCTCCTTTTAAGCCCTTAATCCTTTATGCTTATCTTCGAGCAATTTTGCTGGTGTTGATGGTTATTTCATATATTTGGCATGTATTAGTAATCCATTAAGACTTCATTTCTCCACCTGTGCAAAAAATGGAACCTTGAACAGATGGAAAAGAGGATGAAACATGACTATGCTACGAAGATAGTCTATTTTCGTAGTGTAGCCTTTATATCACTTATGAACTACTTCTTTGAACCATTATTTCTACATCATTGCCATCTAAACTTCATCTATGATCCTCATATGTCTACCAGCAACATCAAAACTTGGAATTTATCATACCTTACCTTCAAAATACATCTACAAAGTGTTGAAAGGTCACCTTCAACCGTTTTGTAGTGCACTACGAAACTGCTGTGTATGCTCTTTTTTCAACACGGCCTTAAAAAATTTGCAGTTTGGGAATTTTCAATATTTCATAAAGATTGATATGATCACCAAAAATAAAAACAACTTAACCTTATAAGATGTTCTTATTCACAGATGACCTTCCTTTTAATACCAAAATTGTTTTAAGATATATCTTTTACTGCCCTCTTTAATCACCCTATTTCATTACTGCTGTAGCCTTTTTTCAGATTTTGTTAACCGTATTTCTAGGTCTTAAATATATCTCTTCAATCTCCTGTTAGTATCTCTCAACTGAGCATTCATCCTCCTTACAAATATGGCTTCTTTGATTGCAGGAACAATCCAAGTGAAGTACTGAGTTTCACTGCTAACTATTTCTGGTTTGGAAACTTTTTCAACATCCCAGAGAGCCTTTATCCTTTTGAAATATGTCTTTTCAGTAGCATGCCTTCTTGCACTCATCCTTAATCTAGAAATTTCATTATTAGTTGCTCTTAACTTTCCCTCCATTTCTTCATAACTAACTTTTTCTGTTTGAGTGGAAAAAACTCTGTTTTTTTCACCTTCAGGTATTTGTGATGAAAGGTTTATCAACTCTTCCTAAACAACAGAAACTTCTTCTATTTTCCCTAACTCAATATTAGACTCTTGCATCCTTTTGGATTGCCTAGTTAGGGGCTTTCTAGGCTTGAACACAAATGTTGTGACATCATCCTCAAATTCTAGTTTCTTGGAGGATTTCATCTTCTTTGACTTTCCTTTATCAAACTCTACGACATCTTCCTGCACCAAAGGGGATTCTGCAATATCAATGGATTTTAAAATATCATTTAAATTACCCTTCAAGCTTGAACTTTCTCTCGAGATTACTGATTTACCCTTCTCCTTTTCAATTTGACTTCTAGTCAATCTCCTTTGAACTGGTTTGTTAGCTGACTGTTTATGTGCCAATTCTTTAACTTCAACTATCTTTTCCTTTGTGGATTTAGGAGTCTCAAGAATAACTACTGATGTTTTTCTCACTTTCTCTTTCACCTACTTTCTAGGTTTCAGCTTAACAAATCTTTTTGACCTGGACATTACAGGCTTGCCAGTTTCTGCTGATGGAGTTTCTTTAACCTTAGAGCTAATGCTTGTATCTTGATTTTCCACTCCAAAATCACACAAAAAAAAAATGAAGACCATTCTTTGTTGATCCTTTTGAGTTCATGTAAAACTATCAATGTAATTAGACAATGATGAAAAGGGAAGTTTCATATCCTTGAGATTTCATTTGCACTTTATCTACCATCTTAGCTATACTTTGATATAGGAAGTAAGGCAAATATAAAGAAATAATACCAGTAAAATGCAACAAAAGTTTAAAATGATATGAATAAAATTTTTTATATCTGCCTCACAGGTAAAATAACATTGAATGTTGAAGAGCAAGTTGGCATTGGTATCTTTGATGTAGTTCCTTGGAATTTCCTTGGTTAAGTCTATTTCTGCAAACTCCAGCTTTAGAAGCACTTTACATGGTTCCATGTCAAATATGAAGTTTTTGAACCATATATCTTGTCCCTTAGGAATCTCTGTCACCAAAGCTATGATATTTGGAGAAATTTGCAAGTTTAGGATTCCAACCTTTGTGTTTGTGCGAGTGAAATGTAGTGCAAACTCCTTTTTCACCTGAGTATGTCCTCCCTACAAATTTTTGCAAAACTTCCAAAATCTTGCTTTCTTGAAGGCTTCTACAACTGATTTATCTCTGGTAAGGCCTCGGTGCTTTCAGGCTCTATTCTTAAACAATGACCAGACCTATGACTTTTCCTTTCTTCTGTCATCTTTGCCTCTAAATTTCTGTAACAAAATAGCCTCACTTGAAATTTTGTTGATTAGCCTCGTTTGCTTATGGTGGTCAGCCTCACTTGAATTATGGATGAGAGAAACCTTGGTAAGAAATTATCATAAGCTTACCATTCGAAAAACGATCTATTTGAGGGTTTGCATGAAAACTGCGGTAAGAAACTAGTCAGCCCTTTCGAATTTGAAATTACCTATCATGATGACCCCTAAATTCAAAATGATGAGTTTTGGATGGCGACATGCTTAAGAACTGACTCCTAGCTAACACCTAATAATGAAAACTTAACGGAATCTTAACGGATTGATGTTTTGACAAGACTGGCTATGAATCCACGCTTTCGTAGCGCGCAAGAAAAAGTGCTATGAAAATAGTAGCATTTTCGTAGCACAAAAAAGACATTTTATGCTATCTACGCTACGAAAATGTGGTTTCAGGGTTGATTCCAAAAATTTTCAAAATGGTTTAAGATATAAGTTTCTAAGCAGAATGTGAGACTTTTGAGACATGTAATAAGGTTGTTAAACTTTATTTGGAAACAAATATGAGACTTTTGAGACTCTTAACCTATCACCTACCCATTAAAACATAGAATGACTTGACACTTATCTAAAACCACGACTAGGAACAATGTAAACTCTTATTTTGGTGATAACATCGAGATTGAACAAATTCACATGTCTTCAATAGACTTCATTTCTCTAACATATTTCACACTTCACACAACGTAACCACCACATAAAATTACATACAACAAAACCACTACAATATCAATTGACCAAACTAAAACTCTTTGGCTTATTTATATTACATTGGCTCAACAAAATTCTAGCAGAGTTGACACACCATGGAGAATGACCTTGAAAACTTGGAATATTTATTTTATTTCCCTTACGATATGATCCAGGTGGCTCCAGAGACACACAGGGCAAAGAGGGTTTATGAACGCTCGAAAATCAAAGTGTCTAGAATAATATCAACACATGAGTAGAGCGTAGATCTTATCGTCCTGATCGCAGAGGTGTGAACAGTTTGTCAATCCAAACTTGTATGAGGGAGAAAAAGCAAGTCTAACTTTTGGTCAAAGTTGGACTCTGGGCCAGGTTTAAGTGTCCTACAATTTGACCGTCCCTGAGGCATGAAACCTAGCTCCTAAAATTGGTTGAAATCATGGCCTAGTTAAAGTTCCCAATATCCCTTATTTTTGAAAAATTTAAAAATGACTATTTGCATTGAATATATATATATATATAACATTAGTGGTAGGCCATGACCCTTGCAATTGTCATCGTACCCCAAAAAATTACATAACAAAATGTTTTATTAAAAGGCCGATGGGCCATGAACGCTGCCAGCCTAACCCCAACCATAAAAAAAAATTCAAATTTTAAACATGGGTTGGTGGCCATGACCTTGCCAGACCCTCCAACCGCACCCACACATATATGTTAACCAATTGTATTATGGGGTGGGCATGGGCCACCTTCGGTGGACCTGGTCCACACCTCAAAACGTACCATATCAAATGTAATATGAGACTGGAGGGAGTCAAACCCACCCAACCCACGTAGCCGGCCCCAAAAACCATTGTTCCCCATGTAATATGCAACCACCATTAATGCCAGTCACGATTACCATAACCGTATCACCCATTAATATATATGCCATGGCCATATTTGGATGTAGAGTTATAGGGGTAGGGCACCCAATGCGGACCCAACCCCCATTCAAAAGCCATTTTATGTTAAAACCAAAAGATGCGTGTTATTTTGGAGTGGGCAGGATTTGAACCCGACCCACCTCCACACAATCCGCCAACCATACCAACAACCCATGAGGGTCCCCATTGATACCTCCAGTCGAAAATTTACATAAAATCGATTTTATTCATTGCACTAGGGGGCAGAATGAGGAACCAAGAGCGGGCACGAATTTCGACATAGAGGAGGCAAAATCTTGGCACGTAGTTCGAGGCAACATTTTGCAGGAGGGGTGAAATTTCACTTTGTCAGATTTGACAAATTTTATATGGTTTCAGCACTTCTCGATGCCATGAATGCAATGCCGTTGTCTATGTCTCCATTAGAGTTCTGTATTTTTTGGTCATTTTCAGTATGAGGGTGGAACCATGATTGTTGCAAAAATAGGGAGGGTAACCATGATCCTTGTAATTTTGCTGAGGAGGTAATTTTTCTCCATGTCGGAATATAGTCAAGTTTACAGTCATTTTTCATGGTTTTCCTTAGGGATCACAATGGTGAAGTTAGATTCACCTTTGGAGTTGTAGATTTCCAGTCCACCCATGCAGTAAAATCTTTGAGGAATCTAGGGGAATCTAAAAGATTCCTTGAGCCCTAGATTCTCAACTTCTCAGAATTCAGATTTGGAGAGTCGATTTTGCACTATTCAACACCACAAATATGAAGGTGCATTCATATTTCTCATTCTCTTATTCTATTCTTCAGCTACTTTTCTAAGTGGAATACGGGTGTCAACATCCATGTCCGAGTAGTCATGGGATTGATGCCGTGAGATCGAGGGTCCGAACAACTTCAACAATTTGATATCTGCTTCTTTAGATGGCCCTTGGTTCTGAGGTATATGCAGTGTTTATGTACTTCTTTTGCTATGCATTGTGATACACAATCTCTGTTGATGCTTGATGTGGGATCTTGTTTCTTACTCATTTTTATGATTCCTGCTTGATATGACACGGAATCGCCTATGTGATGTACTTTTTGTCATGATTCATCATGTTGTGTTTTGAGATCCCTTCGTTATATGTTGATGGGATACTCATGTGTCGCCATGCATGTTTGTTTTGAGATCCCTTCTATGCCATGTTGGCAGGATGCTCATCGTGCATGAGTTTTGTGTCATACTGATAGGATTATTTTGACTGAGAGTTCCTATAGTGGAACATCTCTTAGAGCCACTCCTACACGAGGGCATTTTCCTTGTATGATAGTGAAATCACCTTTATGTACATCATCACTATTGACAACACTTAATGTAGTGGCCTACACCATCTTAACACATGGGCCCGGAGATGTAGTCCCTCCTGGACGAACTCTGTTATCAACACTTATGTTTTTATGTTGCTGATGATTGACATGTTCCTCTTCTTTACAACATGCAGATGTATTCACTAATGTTCTTTTAAAAATGCAATTTAACACATCATGAAGTAAAAGGTCTTGGAAGATTCTATTTGTCACAGTCAGACCTGGATCAAGTGATATCATAGCGGTCTTTGCATTGATGAGAATTGCAAGCGTGCACAATGGAACATGCAATGATAGAGGATGAGAAAGCCATGTACGAGACCATGCTAAAAATTTCCAAAAGAGTGGAAATAATGTGAAACTCTACAGAAAGAGACAAAGGAAAAGGAGCAATTGTAGCTTCAGTTGCAAGCCATGAAAGAGGCCCTGGAGGAACTGAAGCACAACAAACATAATCTTCAAACATAGAATGCTGATTTGAAGATGCATCTACATGAAGAGAAAGAGGAGAAACATGGTTTGCTACGACAGCTGCAAGCAAAGAAAAAGGACTTGGAAAGGTTGCAGCGTGACCCATGTGAGGTAAAAAGTAATTCTCTGAATTCATGTATGTGTCCTGATGACGATTTCACTATTTTTGAAAATCATACCATAGGAATTGTCTCCAAACTGTTAAAGAAAATGGGGTATGAAGGAAAAGGCTTGGGCATTAATGGACAAGGCATTGTCAACCCCATCAATGTAGAGGAATTACCCCCTCAAATAGGACTTCGGTATGTCAGAAAGGAACTTGGAGAATGCGCTGAGACAGCTAGCAAACCATCAAAAACAGATGATGAGAAGCCTTCATTAGTTCTTTCAAAATCGACGAAGGAGGTAAAAGGTGTTGATTTCCTTTCAGTTTCATCTTCACATAGCATGATTTCTATTGGAGATTTGGAGATCCCAATTAGAGGGACAAACATGAGGCTCCTTACAAGGATGAGGCACGAGGAGGAAGGAAAACTTGGTGTTAATAACGAAGGCGTAACTCAACCATTGGAGGTTGTGCAAAGACCTCAATTTGCAGGCTTGAGATACACCAAAGGAGAATGCTCAAAGGTGTCGAATGCTTCTGAGACATCATCGAAATCATCGAGGAAAGAGAATGATGGGAACCCATCTCCATTATCCCATGGCAGTTTCCATTGCAAGGAAAGAGCTAAGGCTAGCTCTCATCGCCATACTTACACCAGAGATGACAAGGTAAGGTATAACCACTCTCGACATTCAAATGTTTATTTCGATTATGATCATGTTGTTGATGATGAACGAAGAAAATGGCATCGAAAAACATGCACCTTTTGTGGATTACGTAACCATATATTTTCTAAGTGTTGGAAAAGAATGGTGGCACATGAAAGGATGAGGCGTGAAAGACCCTCTCAACAACATGAAAAGAAACATGTTAAGTAGATATGGAGGAACAAAACCTACTGTAATCAATGTGATAGAAGTGGCCATCAAAGAGCCACTTGTTGGAGGCTCCATCCAGAGTAGCGCCTTAAAGACAAAGCATCGGTGCATGAACCAAGTGAAGCAGTCGTTTGAGAAGAAAATATGCCACAAGGAGGCAACCCATTCACCTTGATAAGTGAAAAATGATTTCTAGATATGTTAGCAGCTCATGGTCATGCTTTTAAATCATTTGTTGAATTTTAAGATGTAAAAATGATGATGTGTTTTCCATCACTTGTTCAACAATAATGATGTCTGGTCTTATTTGGTGTCGCATGTTAAACTGTGAAAGTGATGTTATGTTTCCATCACTTTTCAAAGTAGTAGTGTTTGATCTTATGTTTGTAAATAATATGTTGCAGTGATGATTTGTTTCCCATCAATTGTTGAAGCAACAATGATAGGTTGGCCTTATTTTCATAGTTGAGTTCTTGCATCCATCTTGATGTAAACTTGATCACTGAGTATGTGTTGTAAACTTGTGGCAAGTGTGGGACATTTGGGTCATTAGTTGGTTAGTTAAGACAAGCATGTAATTTGCGAAACAATGTACTACAGGTTACATGGGTTGCAGGTGTCCGCTCATCACATAAGGCTCCAAAGAACAAAGGTGAAGGAGATGGAAGTGAGACCTCTTCAGGATGCTTGTGGTGGTACAGAGAAGTTGCAGATTAGTTTTCATGCTTTCGGAGGACAAAAAGCTCCTCAGTGGGGAGGATTGATCTAGGTGGCTCCAGAGACACATAGGACAAAGAGGGTTTATGAACGCTTGAAAATCAAAGTGTTCAGAATGATGTCGACCCATGACAAGAGCATAGATCTCGTCATTTTAATCGTGGAGGTGTGAATGGTTCATGAATCTGAGCTCGTATGACAGAGAACGAGCCAGTCAAACTTTTGGTCAAAGTTGGGCTGTTGGCCAGGTTTAAGTATCCTACAATTTGACCGACCTTGAGGCATGAAACCTAGCTCCCGAAATCGGTCGAAATTGCGGCCTCGTTAAAATGCCCAATATCCCTTTTGAAAAATTTAAAAATGACTATTTATTTTTAAAAATAATAAATATCTATATATATATATATATTATATATATATTATATATATATATATATTATATATATATATATATATATATATATATTATATATAAAGTTGGTGGCGGGCCATGACCCACACCACCTCCGTCGCACACCAAAAATTACATAACAATTTTTTTTATTAAAAGTTTGATAGGCGATGAACCCCACCGGCTTAACCCCAACCATAAAAAGAAAATCAAATTTTAAATATGGGCCAGCAGCCATGACCCTGCCGGACCCTCCAACCGCACCCACACATATATGTTAACCAATTGTATTATGGGGTGGGAATGGGCCACCTCCAATGGACTTGGCCCATACCTCGAAATGAAACATATCAAATGTAATACAAGACTAGCGAGGGTTAGACCCGCCCGGCCCACGTGGTTGGCCCCAAAAACCATTGCTCCCCATGTAATACGCAACCACCATTAATGACGGTCACAATTACCATATCCGTATCACCCATTAATATATATGCCACAGTCATAGTTGGATGCGGAGTTATGGGACTGGGCCACCCAATGCAGACTCGACCCCCATTCAAAAGGCATTTTATGTTAAAACCAAAGGATACGTGTTATTTTGGAGTGAGTGGGGTTTGACCTTGACCCACCTCCACACAATTCGCCAACCATACCAATGACCCATAAGGGTCCTCATTGATACCTCTGCTTAAAAATTTACATAAACTCAATTTGCTTTAGTGTGCTAGGGGGTAGATGAAGGAACAAGGAGCAGGCATGAATTTCGATATAGAGGAGGCAGAATATTGGCACGTAGTTTGAGGCAACATTTTGTAGGAGGGGTGAAATTTCACTTTGTCAGATTTTGACAAATTTTATATGGTTTCAACACTTATTGATGCCACAAATGCAATGGTGTTGTCCCTACCTTCATTAAAGTTCTGCATTTTTTGGTCATTTTTAGTATGAGGGTGGAACCATGATTGCTGCAAAAACAGGGAGTGAAACCATGATCCTTGCAATTTTCGTGAGGAGGTAATTTTTCTCCATGTCGGAATATAGTCAAGTTTACAATCGTCTTTCATGGTTTTCTGCAGGGATCCCAATGGAAAAGTTAGATTCGCCTTTGGAGTTGCATATTTCTAGTCCACCCATGGAGTAGAATCTTTGAGGAATCTAGGGGGAATCTAAAAGATTCCTTAAGCCCCAGATTCTCAACTTCTCAAAATTCAGGTTTTGGACAGTCAATTTTTCACTATTCAATGCCACAAATATGAAGGTGTGTTCAAATTTCTCATTATCTCGTTCTATTATTTAGCTACTTTTCTAAGTGGAATGTAGGTGTTAACATCCATGTGTGAGCAGTCATGTGATTGATGCCGTGAGATTGAGGGTCTGAATAGTTTCAACAGTTTGACATCCACTTCTTTAGATGGCCCTTGGTTGTGAGGTATATGTAGTGTTCATGTACTTCTTTTGCCATGCATTGTGTTGCACAAATCCCTATTGATGCTTGATGTGGGATCTTGTTCTTACTCATTTTTATGATTCCTGCTTGATATGATGCGGAATTGCCTATGTGATGTACTTGTTGTCATGATTCATCATGTTGTGTTTTTAGATCCCTTTGTTGTATGTTGATGGGATACTCATGTGTTACCATGCATGTTTGTTTTGAGATCCCTTCTATGCCATGTTGGTAGGATGCTCATCGTGCATAAGTTTTGTGTCATACTGATAGGATTCTTTTGACTGAGAATTCCTATAGTGGAACATCTATTAGAGCCACTCCTACGTGAGAGAATTTTCCTTGTATGATAGCAACATCACCCCTATGTACATCATCACTATTAACAACACTTAATGCAGCAACGTACACCATCTTGACACCAGGGCCTTGAGACGTAGTCCTTCCTGGATGAACTCTGTGATCAACACTTATGTTTTTATGTTGTTGATGATTGACATGTTCCTCTTCTTTACAGCATGCAGATGTAGTCACTAATGTTCTTTTAAAAATGCATTTAACACATCACGAAAGTAAAAGGTCTTGGAAGGGTCCGTTTGTCACACCCAGACCTAGATCAGTATAAATATAGTCTAGATGACCTAGATACAAATTATTTCAATGGATCCTTTACCCCTTAGGGGCTTAGCTCTAGCTCCATGAAACCACATGATATAACCCTGGTTAAACAGAAATTATGACAAACCCATATTTGGGTCCACTTGAATATGACAAATTATTGGATATTCATATTTTCATTTACATGGGTTTCTTTTAACTCTAGCTCTAGGGGCTTCAATAACATCCTATATGATTAAGAGTGAGGACGAAAACTTTAACGACTAGTTCACCTATTCATTTTTACCTATATCTGAGTTTAAACATTAATACACCAACTCACTCTACACTCAAAGGCACGAATATTTGGATCATCTCTTATGTGCGAAACCAATTCACAGGTGGAATGTTGACTATTATTCCTTTTCAATTGTATCCAGATCTAGGTTTAAAGCTCATGTGCATTCTGCATGCACCCTTGAACCACCATATTCCGAAATGGCGTAGTACGATCCCTACTTGCAAAATTAAATTACAAAGAAATATTTTTCCAAACCAGTCCTTGGGATGAATGCTAAGACTTTAGGAGTTTCCATGTAAGAACTATGGAAACTAATACAAATTTCCACAGGGTTCTCTTACCACACGATATCTACCATGTCACTACCACATAATTTTTTAAGTCAATGCATTTCCACATGTCATTCTTTGTTACTGCCACATGTTAACAACCACCTATCCAATTGGCCACCTAAAAGTATAGAAAACGAGTGCCATGTGTCATCTCCTATGGCTACCATAATGAATTCCTTTTGTAATTGGAGCCACTTGTCATTTCACCTATATCACCATATCAAATGGGGTCCACTTGCTAGCTAAGGAAAGTAAATTTGGATCTGAGTCTTTTTTATGGCGCTACTTTGGTGTGACCATAGATTTATGGATTCCTATATGTATATAGGTGGGCCCAAATATCTTTGAAAGTCTCAAATACATTGTCAGGACCCAAATATGACTATAATATGGAAATTTGATCAATTGGAAACTTGCTTTAACTTATTTACTTCAACTTAATTTTCCTCTTGATTCCTATGGAGTTAGGATAAGTATCGTATATAGTTGGAAGGGTATTAGAAAAGTATATTCAACCATACATATTTAATTCTCATTTGAACTAGGGAGATAGAGGATAAATTCCTTTAAATATGTGTTATCCTTATTGCATCTTTGACAAAATGTTATACATTCAATAAGCTATTGGACTTTGACATCAGTGGAAAAATATGTGAAGCAATATCCCCCTTTGGAATGGATGGAAACACCACCATCCATCTGAAAATAATTGATGACATTGGGCTAGACTCATTGTATCTACTTGTTTTCTACACTCCCCCTTATCTTCTCACCAACTACGGATATTCTTATCTCAATGTTTGCTTATTCTCCCACTTTGAAATTAATGAAAAATTCCATCTACTCCCCCCATGCTTATGCATGCTCTTTCCTTGAAAACTCCCTATCATAAACATGCTCCTTGGTTGAAACATGTGAACCACTCCTCGTGAGGAAGAAATTATTCCTAATTTTTATCTAAGATATTTAAAATTTTCCATGGGTAGAGGTTTGGTAAATATGTCTATAATTTGATATTTTGTTGGAATGTACTGACATCTCATCATTTGATCAAAAAATTGTTCTTGAATAAAAAGGTTTTATATAGGAATGTGCTTTGTTTTCTAATTCATAACATGGTTTTTTGATATATTGGTAGTTGTGGTATTCTCACACATGATGGGCACAAGATCATCACTATTTTCTTGAAGATCCTTGAGATTTTGCTTCATCCATAAGACTTAAGTGAAACATGATGTTGCTATAAGGTATTCTTCCTCAGCTATGGATAGAGAAATGGAGGTTTGTTTCTTGTTATGTTGGGAGACTCGACAATTTCCTAAAAATAAGGCTTTTTAGTCCCCCCCACCCCATAGGTTCTGTTCATTTCATCAACACTACTGAACCAATTTGCATTTGTATAAGCTTCGAGAGTAAGATATGTTCCCCTTGGATACCACAAGCCATAATATATTGCGCCCTGTAGATATCTAAATATCCTCTTAGGGAATTTTTTGGCAAACATGCCTCTTGGCATAGCTTAACCCCTTTGCAGCTTGTTCATAGTGATTTGTGTGGTCCACTTTCTTCCCCTTCTTTCTTTGACTTCAAGTAATTCTTAATATTCATTGATTACTTCTATAGATGTAGTTGGGTTAACCTCTTAAATCTCAATAGTGTAATTTTTTACTTGTTCTTGGCCTACAAGGCCCTTGTAGAAGAACAATCTGGACATCAAATGCAAAGATTGAGAACATATAATGGAGATGAATATATCAACAAAATATTCACAACTTACTGCATTACACAGAGCATTCAAATGAAATATATTTTTCCACATACACCACAAAAAATAGTGTTTCTAAAGGAAAGGATCGTAATGATTAAAGGAAATGGCTAATTGTATGATTCAATGTAAGGGATTAAATCTTCATTATTGGGCGACAATAATCAAATGTGAAATTACATAGTCAATCACACTCCCACAATGACTTTAAAAAATATAGCATTAGAAGAAGTATGGATTAAAATTAAGCCATATATAAGCCACTTTGATATCCTTAATAATTGGGCATGGGCTCACATTCTTGATGAAAATAGGAATATTTATAGCCTAAAATTTAAGATTTTTATTTTGTTCAATATTATGAAGATGTAAAAGGTTATATAATTCTTCAGTATTTCTCCAATGAAATAATAAATCGAAGAGATATTAAACTTGATGAAAAACTCTCATGAAAGCCTAATTTGTTGGTTATACCCTCTTCAGCCTATGAAACATCTTCAACATTTGTGCCACCTTCTATTCCTATTTTGGTTTCTTCTTCAAATGATGAGAATGAGGATGAAAATCCATTGTCACTTGCTCACCTTCCTCAAGATAAGTCCATTGAAAATTAACCTACACTAGCACCAAAATGTCCCCAATGGGTTTGTTCAACACGACAAAAGGTTGGTGAATTTTCCAGTGGTGCTATAGATCTATGTCATCATTTCTGACAGTTCTAGAAAGCCTCCTCTAGCTTGGTTTATGTTTCAGAGATTCATGATCCAAAATAATTTGTAGAAGCTTCAAGCCATCAAATTTGGTAAACAAAAGTAAATCAAGAGTATTATTCCTTGATGATGAATGGCACTTTGGAACATGTACCCCTTCTAAAAGGAAGAAAATTTGTCATATGTAAATGGGTGTATAGAAATAACTATGCATAAGATGGAAGCGTTGAAATACATAAAGCCCAATTAGTTGCTAAAGGATTCTCTCAAGTTGAAGGAATTAAATACAGTTAAACCTTTTCCCCAGTTTCAAAAATGAATTCCATCCACCTTGCTCTAGCCCTTGTTGTATCACATGGATAAGAGGTCCATTATATGGATGTTAAACCTACCTTCTTGCATGGAGATGTACAAGAAGAAATTTATAGGGAACAATTTATTGGCTATGTTTGGAGTGACTCCATCCCTGTTTGCCACCTCAAGAAATCTCACTATGGTATTAAACAAGATCCTTAAGTTTAATATGAAAAAATGGATAACTTTCTTCTTGACATTGGCTTCTCTAGTTGTCAATCTAACCCCAATGTCTACACCAAGAATGTAGGAATCCATCTCATCATCCTTGTTATTTATGTTGATGAAATTCTCCTCATACGTAGTGATCCTAAAGATTTAACCCATGTGAAATCATTTCTTAGGAAGATATTTGAAAATAGACTTAAGTTATTTGCATTATTTTCTTGGTCTCCATGTATTACAAACCAAGGAAGGGATGTAGAATTTTGTAGAAATTTTCCTAAAAATCAGCTAGCTTTGATACCAGGTAGAACTTTTTCTACAAATCAACTCGCTGTGATACCATGTAGAACTTCCCACTATAGATAGGCCTGGTAATGCAATGTACTAAAGAAAAAAACTTGATCTACTTCTACAAACAATTTAGAAGAAGCTTAACCATGAGGAACATCAATAAGAAAACATATAACTGATAAGAAGGAATCAATCACACATAACACAGAAGAATTTACCCAGGGAAAGCACCTGCCTAAAACCCCATCTCTATATTATCATACACGTGGAAATATAGTCCGAATTACACAAAGCCTTAGCTCGGAAGCTATTCAGCTCTTAGTATAATCCCTCTGCTACTCATAGACAGTAAAAGGCATCTCACAAACCTTCTCCTCTACACTCCAAGCCTCCTATTTCCTTGTGCAATTTCCTTGGGGCCCAGTGCTGCCACCTATGCGAATTGGCCTCTTCACACACTCACTAACCTTTGATCTAACTGCACAAACTTGAAGGAGATAAATCCTCATCATGGATGAGCTTCCTTTAGAGGAAAAATATTCATCCAACTGATAGTACACTGTCCCTTCTCTGATCTCAACTTGGTCTCTATCTGAACTGACATGCATCAGTTATCCATGAGAGAATACTCAGTTATCTGAAAATAATAGTTGTCACATGCATGCAAGCATCAACAAACTGTATCTCATTAATTTAACAACTTTTTAAATTAATCTAACTGAGCTTGACTAAGTTAAACTAAGTCAACTGATCCTCTCAATATAGAACTCATCCTTAATTCCTCAATCAGTGGAGCAAATCAAGGACACATTCCCCAATTAGTGGAGAAATTATTGCATGTTCTCACAAATACTTCAAGTTTGATTTTCCTCAACTAACTAACTCATGGAGAATTAATTAATTAATATTCAAACTACTGGTAAGACCAAATTCGAATTTTACTTCCTATCTTAGACCAGGGACTATCTAAAAATAGGATCCAACTTGAAATGCTAAAACTAGAACTTCTACTTTTAGCACTTCCATTTTTCATTCCCTATTGCCCAATCCAGCACTGATGCCCAAACTACTATTTTTAGTAGTGCTATTTTTATCACTTCTATTTTTATAAATTTGTTGTTGCCATTTTTCAAACTCCCTCTCAACAAGAAAGGCTTCCTCTCTAACCTAATCCTGTACCTCTGGAATGTTCTACATGCAACACATCTACCAAGTGTGGTTGCTCTAGCAACTCTGGGAACCAAAAAAAAATCCTAACTAACCTCTCTGTTGGGCTAGAAACATACTCTGATTCTGAAGCTCTACCTACTACTGACAAGTGCTCCCTCTCTGACCTCTACGATACTACAACATCTCCATGCATCTCGCACCCTTGCACCCTTCTCTGTGCTACCCTGTACTATGCAACACACTTGTGCCTCTTGCATTGCTACAGCTTGCATGCTCTGCGCTCTCCTATGATTCCCTGCACTGTAGCTCTCTCTTCTGCTCCATCCGCATCTGTCTTTACCCAATTAGTCAGTTCTTGCTACTCTACATTGGGGCTCCTGTAGCAAGTTCTCATCCAAGAGGTTGGGTACCTCAAGGATCTTGCCCCTCCTCCTTGGGATGATCACTCTACATTGCCCCACCTCCTATCTAGAGGCATGGCTGCATGTGATCCTTCTGCTCACCTGGCTCAAAGTTTCCCCCTACTGGATGTCTCTACATGAGTAGATGTCTCTACTCGATCTCCTCTCAGCTTCTCTAGTTGTCACTACCCCACAACCTTCTGAAGTTGTTGCACCAGTCGTGGCTCCTCCACAATCATCTGAGACTTCTTCTGGCACTGCATGTTGAGAGGTAATTTACTCTCCCTCTCAACCACCAAGTATCTAACCTTTGCCTTGCCCCTCAAGGCTTTGCATGCATATTGTACCTCAAGTGCATACAAGTTCTTGACTAGCACACCAGTCTATTTCCACTTTCCCGCCGTCACGAATTTTTTTGGAAAAAGAGATGATTTCAAATCAGCGATATCTCCCTCATCTGAACTCCGATTCGGCCAATTTTTTTTATTTTTTTTTATTTTTTTTTTTTATTTTGGGGAATTTTCCACAAGGAATAAAAATCTTCTATTTGTTTCTAAAAATTTTGTACAAAAAGTTTTAGATCTTCTTTGCAAACTCTCGGCCCAAAACTCAAAACTTTGAAATCTCCTCTTCTTGTATAATGTTCTTCCTTGATCACCTGTGCTCTGATACCATGTAGAATTTTGTAGATTTTTTTTACACATCAGCTAGTTTTGGTACCATGTAGAATTTTTCTACAAATCAGCTAGCTCTAATACCATGTAAAATTTTGTAGAATTTTTCCTACAAATCAGCTAGCTTTGATACCATGTATAACTTTTTCTACAAATCAGCTAGCTCTGATACCATGTAGAAATTCCCATCGTAGATCAACTTGGTAATGCAATGTACTAAATCAAGCGATTTAGCAGAAGCTTAGCCATGAGCAACATCAATAATAACACATATAACTGATAAGAAGGAATCAATCACACATAACACAGAAGAATTTACCTGGGGAAAGCACCTACCTAAAACCCCATCTCTATATTATCATACAAGTGGAAATATAGTCCGAATTACACAAAGTCTTAGCTTCGAAGCTATCCAACTCTCAGTGCAATCCATCTGCTGCTCATAGATAGTCAAAGGCTTCTCACAAACCTTCTCCTCTGCCCTCCAAGCCTCCTATTTCCTTGTGCAGTTTCCTTGGGGTCCAGTGCTACCACCTGTGTGAATTGGCTGCTTGACACACTCACTAACTTCTGATCTAACTACACAAACTTGAAGGAGATAAATCCTCATCATGGATGAGCTTCCTTTATAGGAAAAATATTAATCCAACTGATAGTACACTGTCCCTTCTCTGATCTCAACTAGGTCTCTGTCTAAATCGACATGCATCAGTTATCCATGAGAGAATACCCAGTTATATGAAAATAATAGCTGTCACATGCATGCAAGCATCAACAAATTGTATCTCATTAATTTAACAACTTGTTAAATTAATATAACTAAACTTGACTATGTTAAACTAAGTCAACTAATCCTCTCAATATAGAACTCATCCTTAATTCCTCAATCAGTGGAGAAATTATTGCATGTTCTCACAAAGACTTCAAGTTTGATTTTCCTTAACTAATTAGCTCATGGAGAATTAATTAATTAATATTCAAACTGATGGTAAGACCAAATTCGAATTTTACTTCCTATTTTAGACCAACGACTGTCTAAAAATAGGAATCCAACTTGAACTGCTAAAAATAGAACTTCTATTTTTAACACTTACATTTTTCATTCCATGTTGCCTAATCCAGCACTGACGCCCAACCTGCTATTTTTATCTCTTCTATTTTTAGCAATTTCTTATTGGCATATTTCAACAAGGGATTTCTCTTTCCTAGTATAAGTATGCATGTTTTCTTATTTGTTCTTTTCACATAGAAGTTTGTAAACCTTTCCCTTGTCCCTTTCATTATAGAGTCAAACTTACTACCAACTACGCTATAATCGAAGTTGGTGCCACTTTATACCATTAGTTAGTGGCAACCTCTTATATTTGATTTATACTCATCCTGGTAACTCCTTTGCTACTAGTCTTGTTTCCCAAAAAATGAAAACACCCCATAAAATAATTAGAAAGAAGTGAAAAGGATACATCAATATATCCAAGGTACAATTTAGTTTGTTTTACGTTATAGTTTAGGGGGGCTCATTTGTTGGTTAGTTCTATGGATTCAGATAGAGTTGGAAACCTTGATGAGTAGAAGTCTACTCTAGGTTATGTTTCTAGTAGTCTAATGTAGGTTATGTTTTCAGTCTTGGTTCCATATTTGTCACTCGGGATTGTGAAAAGTAGCCAATTATTGCTAACTCTTTATCAGAATAAAAGTATCAAGTAATGGTTAATGCAAGTCAAGTAGTCATGTGGCTTCCATAAAATCTTTCATAGTTTACCCTCTGGTACAACAATCATAGTGCAATCAATCTCACCAAACATCTAGGCCAACATTAGTGCATAAAACATATTGAGCTACAAACACACTTCATCAAAAGTCAGTCATCGCTGAGTTATTGACGTTCTCTTTTCCCTAAAAATGATCAAGTTATAGACATTTTCACAAAGTATCTTATAGAAGCAAAGTTTACTAAAATTTGATCTATGTTAGGAGTTCAGGAAGTTGTCATTAAGGCAACATAGGCTCTAATGCCTCCTTCCTTCTCCTATTGTGTCACATTTATAAATCCTTCAATCCTATCACAAATATGGGAGTTTTAGGATATATAGAAACTTAGGAATTAGTTAAGCTCAACTTGGTCTAATGTCTCTATTAGGTAAAAGTGTGTTTCTTTAGCATGCAATAGTTGTATTGTAATCCAACACTCATAATATGATATAGACATAGATGATATCATGAGTTATATGCTCCTTTATACTAACGACTATTGATATGTGGCTCAATACCTGTATGTTCCCTAATGTCTTTTTAAAGAGCATGGAGAGTAATGGATAATGATTGATTTTGTGAAATACCTTTGTAAACATTTTTCTTTTGCATTAAAAAAATTTCCTCAAGTGTCTATGTTGGTTATGGCCGCAGACCTTTTCCCTCTTAGAGGGTTTTAACCACGTAAAATTATTGGCATTATGATCTTTAATTTGGTTGTTGGAGTGGTTACTAAAGGTATTCGTCCTATATGGAATATTGTTTTTCTTAAACATAAGACACCCTTCTATTTTACATTAAATAATTACACACACAGACACACACAAGTCTCTAGTAAAATTTTCCCTTCGCCACCAATAATTTATGTACTGTCTTCTAAATTTTTCAAGAGGAAATCACACCCTTCTATTTTAGGTTAAATAATTACACACACGCACACACAAGTCTCTAGTAACATTTTCCCTTCACCACCAATAATTTATGTACTGTCTTCTGAAAGTTTCAAGAGGGAGTCACCATGTTAATGGGCCTCATAATTAGTACTAGTTTATAAATTCTCTACTTTAATTTGACCACTTTTACCTTATAGAAACCTTCATAATCAAACTCTCTACATCATTTTGTCATATTCCACATGAACATTCACCATTTGTGCTACAAAGATTACATAGAGGTAATAAGTCCATTATTCTATGGTTTTATATGTTTTCCATTATAAAATCATATTAATATGTAAGTACTACAAAAATTAATAATTTATGTAGCTCCTCTTTCAATCAGTAGTAGAATCCAAGGTTAGCACAACTCCTAAAGCGGTGAAGCCAAATGAAGCACATGAATGGGTGAAAAAACACTCCAATACGGCGATTCACCCATATAGTGCATCAAAGAAGTGATTGAGTCATCATAGTGGCACACTAAAACATTCAATTAACTCATCATGTGGCACAAAGCTAGATACATATTACACCATGATTATTATGTGGAAGAAAAAAACATCGACCGATGACTATATATTCATCAATCAAACATGTTATAATGATAGATTATGTATTCATATTCATTCACTGAGTTACAAGTGAAGCATAGGGATTAAATTTAAAATTAACGAACGGTTACTTAGTCATCATCCTCATTGTGATAGTGCCACTTGTCAAGCAACCAAAGGAGCATGAAAATTTGAATTTTTTAACCAATTAGGAGAGGCCATGTGGCAGCCTACCACTGACCCACAATGTATATTCAGTTGTCCTATTTTGCCAAAATTCACATGTTTGACAAATCGATAAGAACTCTTTTTTGGGAGCATCCAATATTGGATTTTAGTGAAATGAGTTGAATTGGATTCAGATCGCCAAGATATATCCAACCATATAGGTTTCAGGCCATTCTGACAACTTTGAAATTTAAGCATATTTTTGATCCAATGGATCACTCCTCCCAACTGGAAGCTTTTGGACGCAAAAAAATCTTTGTTAATGAATAATTAGAAGAGGGTACAACCCCCTCACCCTTCTAGTCTCAACCCACTGGATTTTTCTTGAATTGAACAATTTGAACTTTTCATCAAAACTAATATTGTTCCTTGATTCTAGAGACCCTGTCTTGCTATTGTAGATACCATCTTGTTGCAATTTCCTAGAATTTGCAGAAAAAAAAAACTTTGCTTGAAGAAGAAAGGATATTCCCTCCTTGGTCGTCAATCAAAGGAAACATAAACAACTTCAAATTCTTCTCACCTCGAACAGTGTCGACATGACGATGTTTAACTTGTCTTGCCTTGTACTTGGCTCAAATCTTGACCAAGTATTTTTTCCATTGCCATGCACCATTTTGAAACCCCCAAGAAGAAATTGTGGAACCAATGCTCTCTCTTTCAAATTTCTTTGGAACTTTCTCTTTGACCATTACACTCTTTAGCACTGACATCTTATTCCCATCACTGTTCAAAAATGATGTATGCTGCTGCAATTTTTCCTCATATTGTTTACCTCTTTTAGGAGGCAACATATTAGATCCCCAAAACAACTTAACACAACCGTTAGCAACCTCAATGAAATCAAAATTTTCATTTCATTCATTTCCTTGAAAGATCTCATTCACAACCTCTTGATGCTTGAACATTAATAAAGAAAAATTTTGACTTGCATTCACAATTCTTTTATGATGCACTCTAACTGTGTAATCAATCCCATTCTTGAATAAGTGATACTTATTCTCATAGCGATGAAAGCCTTCTCTCCTATGATAAAGATATGGGCTTCCCAAAACAATATCGGAAATCTCAAGCAGAACAACATCAAGTTCAACTTCATCAAGAAGGTTTGCAGTGATTGCAAATCGAAGGATGCACTCCCTTGTCACTTGAAAATTAACATTCTTACATATCTAGCCTAAAGGATAAGTTCTTGGATGTGGAGTGGTTTCTAGATTTAACTTCTTGACTAAGTCTTTAGAAATCAGATTTTCTTGTGACCCACTATCAAATAGTGTGTCAATTTTGGTATGCTTTGAAACAACTCTAATGTGGAAAATTTCAATTCTTGTTTCATCATTTTGAGTATCATTGGAACAACTTGAATAAAAAGTACTTTCTATGTTCTTACCTTTCAAACCCATCGCTGTGATATTTGTTTCATATCTTGAATCAGAACCTAAGTCATGTTCTATAATTGCAACTGTTTTCTCCTTCTCCTTGTTTTTAAGCTTGTTGGGTCTCACCTCTGGATGAAGTTTCCAACAATGGTATTCATCATGGCCATCTTTCAAACAATGTTTGCATGTGAGATTTTCTTTTTCCATTTTAATAGAAGAATTCTTCTTCCCTTTTCCCTTAAATTGACCCTTTCCTTCTTCTCCAATTTCAAGGGAACTCTGACTTTTCTCATCTGAAACATATTTCCCTCTTTCTTATAGATGTGTGTCTTGTACACAAACTTCATCTAAAGTTTTCGGATTAAACATAAGAATAGTATGTCTTAGGTAACTATGTAAACATCCAATATATTTTAACAATGTTTCTTGAGTTGTCAAATCTACAACCAATACAAGTGCTCTTATCCTAAACTCTTGAGTATAGTTTTGAACACTTTGTCCTTTTCGTTGCCTAAAATTTTGCCAATCCATTATAGATTTTTTCATGTATTCTAAAGGATAAAATTGTCTTCTCAATGCAGTAATAAAATGAATCCAAGAGGTTGAGACCTTACCATTCTTTTTTATATCCTCTTATGTTTTGGCTTCCCACCAAATCAGTGCTGCACTCTCCAACCTTAATGAAGCCAACTAAATCTTTTTTTCATCATCCTTGATGTTTTGTATCCTGCAATATACTTCTAGTTAATGAACCCAATTATCTAGTCTTTCAACATTAACCTCACCATTATACATAGGCAATTCCAATTTAATATCAGGCTTCAACAAGGGAGTTTTACCATGTCCCGTTGGAGTATGTGGAGGTGTTTGTGAAAGGGACGTTGTAGAAGAGGATGAAGATGCAGGTGGGGATGGAGGTGAAGATGATGGCGGAGAA
Source organism: Pinus taeda (assembly GCA_000404065.3). Lineage (NCBI taxonomy): Eukaryota > Viridiplantae > Streptophyta > Pinopsida > Pinales > Pinaceae > Pinus > Pinus taeda. The sequence continues at coordinate 108,815 of APFE030713671.1, forward strand.
GATGGTGGTTTATCTCCATTCCCTTTTTGAGGCTTTTCCTCATCTCCTCCTGAAGAACACTCCCCTTTTGAAGGCTTAGAGCTCTCTCCCTACAATCTTGTGTTTCTCTCTTCATAGAGAGCTCTCACCATATGGGTAATGTCAAAGAATGATTTTCTAAAATACTTCTCATCCTTTGACATATTATCGGGCCCTCCTTCATGTGACATGCTTACTGAAGCTTCAGGTACAATTTGAGGTGAAATTTATGGTGGAGATTGTGGCAAATGTGCTCTCCTTGTCCTTGTTCCAACTTGAGGACCTACAACCATGAGATTTCCTTCTCCTCTCTTGAGATTCAACCTTTTAAGCATTAGAAACACTTGCAAACAATGAAATCCTCACAACAATAAAGAACCTATGCTCTGAGCAATAATACCATCCCCAAAATTATGAAGGATGTAAAAAAGAAAATTTCAGATTCCAACCTTGAGGAAAAATTAAAGAAGAAATTAATCCCTTCCTGTGAAGCTATCCCAAGAATTTATGGGTTACCCAAGATCCATAGATAAGGGGTTCCTCTTAGACCAATAGTTAATACCATTGGTTCCCCAACCTATGAACTTGTTAAGTATGTTGCTAAAATCTTTAAGCCCTTGTCGGAAATACTGGTTCCTTCATCAAAGACTCCCATGAGTTTGTGAATCTTATTAAAAATGAAAGGATAGAACATGATGAAATACTTGTTAGCTTTTACGTAGTTTCCTTATTCACCAAGATTCCTCTCGATGAAGCCATTCAGATTATAAAAGATGTTACTGATCCAGAAACTGCAAAATTGGCTGAAATATTGTTGAGGTCAATTGTTTTCACCTTCCAAGGAATATTTTATGAGCAAACATCTGGCGTGGCAATGGGATCACCCCTTTTGCCAATTGTGGCCAACCTATACATGGAATACTTTGAAAATAAAGCCCTGGAATCATACCCTTTAAAGCCAGCCCGGTGGAAATGATTTGTCGATGATACCAATATAAAATGGACCCATGGTAAAACAAAACTTGACAAGTTTTTTATTCACCTAAATTCTATCTCTCCAAAAATAAAATTTACTATGGAGCTAGAAGAAAACATGAGCATCCCATTTTTAGATGTTCTCATCATCAAAAAAGAGGATGGCTCTTTAGGGCATAAGGTTTTCAGGAAGTCAACCCACACAGAATGCTACCTCCACGCTAATTCGCACCATCACCCAGCCCATAAGTGTGGTGTTCTAAACACTCTTGCTATTAGATCCCTTTTAATTTTTGACTCCGAGCATCTGAATGAAGAAAAGAAGCATTTAGTTTCAACCTTTAAGAGTATAGGCTACAAAGAAAAATAGATTAAAAGAGCCATAGCGAAAGTTGAAAGAAGGATGTTATCTCAGGAACCTAAGGCTCAAGACCAACCTTAGTGTGGTAGGCTATTTCTATCTTATATTCATGGAGTAACAGATAAGATTGCTAAGATACTAAGGAAGAAAAACATAATCACGCAATTCTCAGCACCTAGAACTATTAGGCAAGGTATGAGGTCTGTAAAAGATAATATTGATAGACATCAACTTAAGGGAGTTTATAAAATAGATTGTTCATGTGGAAAAAGCTACATTAGTGAAACAGGCCACTCCTTTTAGACAAGACTTAAGGGACATGGAACTGATATTAGGAATGAAAGATCTCATACTTCGGCCTTGGCAGAGCACTCCTCAAAAACTAAGCACCATATCTGCTTGGAAAGCACCTCAATTGTCACAAGGGAAGAACAACATCATACGTGAAAGATTAGAGAAGCACTTGAAATTATCAAACATCCTAATAATCTGAACAGAGACAATGGTATGGAGATTAGTGGGAGCTGGCTTCCCTTGATCAGGGAAATTAAGACCCATGTATAGCAATCAGTAGGTTGGTATCCCTCTCCTATTCTAATTTTCAGTAGTTAGGAACCCTACTATAATAA
>APFE030713671.1:112546-170114 GCA_000404065.3 Pinus taeda
CAAAAATCTATAATTAAATATTATAAAAACAAGCTGACACTCAGCTAATCCTTAAATCTACTCTCCTCGTAATTATTTATATCCTTCAATTAAGCTCTTCTAATATCATCATTCATAAATTCCTGATGATGGATCCTGATTGGGATTTGAAACGTTGTCAGAAAATGGTTCGTACTGTGGATTCTCCAGTAATTGAGTCAAAAGATATAAACCACAGATATCTTAAATCCAAAATCATTGTGGAATTTTCACTATAACTTGTTGTTTGCAACATTTCTGAAGCTAAAATAAAGCCCATTGGAGACGAAATCGCACTGAACCTTGAGTCCAAATTTCAGATCTTGTGTCACTATATTTTCAGAGATCTGATCTGAGGAAGCTAGGGTTTTTGCAAGCTCCAGAATTCCATCTCAAACAGGCCATCGTGGAATTTTTGCTATTATTGTTTTTCTACGAAGTTTCATATTCTCAAATTAAGACACGCTTGAGCCAAAAATGTGGTGACTTTCAGTCCCGAATTTCAGATCTTTTTTCGCTATATTTGCGGAGAAACAGTCCCAAACATTTAGGGTTCCTGCATGCTCCTGAATTACATCCCAAATAGGTGATCTTGGGAAAATCATCATAACTTTCTCTTTGAGCATCAGATTGAAATTTCGTAAAAAGTGACAGAAATTAGACGGACTTTAGTTGGTTGGGTATCGTGTTTAGAATCTAAGGTTGAAACAGTGACACATGACACTTCATACAACTTCACTCTACTGAACCATTCTACAATTAGGTCGTTGCGAGAGATTGGGCATAACTATTTCTTCGAGAATCCAATTGTGATCATACTTGTGGGGTTAGAAAGAGGACTCATAGTGATATAATAGGTAAAAATTTCGGAACTTAAAGATCTGAAATTAAAGAGTTATAGTCTCTTCAATATCGAGCTCCTAAAATCAAGAAAAAGCGATATGAGGAAGTTTGATGGCAAGGATCTGGTAAATTGGATACTATAGATGGAGAAATATTTTGATCTACATGAGGTGAAACTATTACAAAAGTTACATATTGCATCTCTATATTTAGAACTGAATCAATTTTTATGGTATAAAGAGCTTTTTTCTTGTAAATCACTTGTCACTCAGTCAATTTGCACAGGAAGAAATGATAACACATTATGAGGATACAAAGAGTAACACCTTCTTTAGCCAATTGATAATTCTCGATCAATGAAAAATCACATTGAATACTTCCAAAAATTGAATATAAGGGTAAATGATATTCCAGAGAAGAAAAGCGTTGAGGTCTTCATGGGGACTTTAAAGGATAACATTCGGCATGAGGTTCATCTTTGGGAACCTAATTCATTGGAGAAGGCATTTAGGTTGGCACGAAAAATTGAAAGCAGAATTATGGAAACAAGGAATCCTACCACTCACAACTATAAATATGGACGTGATTTTTCTCCTAGCCTTCCACAACCTATAAGGTTTACACGACAACAATTGAAAGAAAAAAGAGAAAAAGGGCTTTGTTACAGTTGTGATAGAAAATACACTAAAGGTAATAAGTGTGCTGAGAAGAAATCATTCTACATAGAATGTGAACAGGAGGAAGAAACGAATCAAGAAATGTCAAAAGAAGAGGATTACACCAAGAACCAACCATAGAGAAAGAAGAAATGAATCCAACCATATCTTGTAAATCATTGGCAAGAATTACCACTCCTCAAACTCTTAAGATAGAAGGACATATCAAGAAGAAAAATGTTCAAGAAGTGAAAGATCACATTGAGCATCAAGAAGTAAATCCGACCATATCTTGTAATGCATTGGTAGAAATTACCACTTTTCAAACTCCCAAGACAGAAGGAAATATCAAGAAGAAAATGGTTCAAGTATTGAAAGATCACATCGAGCATCAACAATAATTTCTCCAACGTTTAAAGGATAACACCACTTTGTTGCATAATCGAATGAAGCAACAGGTAGATCAACATCACAGTGAAAGAAGTTTTAATGTAAGCAATTGGGTATTTTTATGGCTACATCCACACAAACAAATGTCCTCAAGCAAGATATTTATGAGAAGGAAATGTTGGAAATACAACATGCACTTAAGAAATGGCGACCTTACCTAATGGGAAGACACTTCAAGGTAAAAATGGATCATGATTGTCTTAAATACTTTTTAGAACAAATATTATCTCCCAAAAAATAGAAAAAATGGGTCACAAATATGTTGGGTTATGACTTTGAAATCATCTACAAAAAAGGGAAGCAAAATATTGTTGCAGATGCACTCTCAAGAAAGGATGAAGATGTGGAAGAATTGTTTTGTGCTATTTCTATTATCCAACTAGATTGGATAAATGAAGTAAGGGATGAATGGAAGAATTATGAAGAAGTGTTTCCACTCATTCAAAAGTTGTAGTAGAGACCAGTTCAAATAATATTGCCAGAACTTGACGAGGAAGGAAAAATAATATTGGAACCTGAAGTAATCACAAAAACAAGAAATTGGCAGCTAGGAAATCGATCAATTTCAGAGTATCTCATCAAGTGGAAGAACTTAACCACTGAAGATTCCACATGGGAGGATGAAAATTTTATACAGAATCATCAATAACTGCTCAAGAATTAAGGGCAACACTTTTTTAAGGAGAAGGGCATGTTAGGTCCCTATGTAACCCCTTATTGTTATTAGTGAAACCCCCTTATTATATTGTTGTACCCATGTAGTCCCCATATTGTTATTATTGTCCCCATAGAAGCCCACTATTGTTATTGTTGTGCCCTTACATTATTATTGTTATGTCAGCTCTGATTATATTATGACCCCTTAGACTCCTAGATATAGAAAGGAGGTATTGTCATTTGATCATCCAAGAATTGTTTATTTGTGTAATGCAAAGGAGGTTTCCCCCTCAAAGGGGCTTATTTTGAAGGCGTTTATCTATCTTTTCTATATTTTCGTGAGCTGGTTTCATAACGGATTTGTGTGATCACTTAAAGTGACCCCTTATGGACGTACATGTTTCCTATAGTATAAAATATTTTATTACCTTGCAATTCATTTATTTTCATGCATTGGTTTTTATTCTCCTTTATTACAAACCTGTGTTAGGTACTCTATTTCAAGTTTCTAATCATTAATATGTTGTTTTCCAGATTGCAATCAAGCGCTTAAAAAACCCAAAATGATTTTTATTTACAAAATTTTCAGTTGTGAATTGAAGTATTTTCATTAACTAGATTTCTAGTTTATGTTCATGCTTACCAGAATAAGGTTTAAAAAGATTTCATAGTTTATGCTTTCCTAGAATAAGTTTATATGCTTTCATAAAATAGGTTTACATGTTTTCATAGAATAAATTCACCCGCTTTCTAGATTAACTTTCATTTTCTGCCTTAGATTAATGTTTCCAATGCTTTCTTAGAATAATATTTCCCTTCATGTCAATTTCTTTCCAGTAGAATTAAGGTAAATTCCTAGCATATACATTGTCGTATATTTCATAAGTTTACCTACTGGGATTGATAATTTAATGTAACAAAATTTTAAAAATAATTAAATATACAGACATTTTTGGTACCATTTTTGGGGAAGTATACATAGGATTCACTTTTTAATTTAGATTGCTTATTAATTTGGACAACTTTGGAAAGGAGAAATGGTAAGATGATAGATAAGAATCCATGCATTGCATTGTGAAGTCTCTCCTAACCTTCATTGTTGAATTGCATTTCATTCTTAGTTGGATCCATTTCTAATTGCATGAGTTAAATTTCATTCATTTAGAATGGATACATATAGAAATATATTCTAGAGGTAGATTAATTAAACGATGAACTTGAATTCCACAATCATATACCACCTCTGCTAGACCACATGTTGCAGTAAGATATGCATGATCATCCATATCACAAATTCCTACTTTTGTAGGTAGAAGAAGATATCTTGAGGTACATAGATAAGAAACTTAGATTCAATAGAAGCAGTGGTATACAAACCAACATCCTCAACCAAGGAAACCATCCTTCTTTCTTGCTTAACATGAGAGAAACTTGTTGCCCAAGAACTTGAGATACGTATTGAAGGAGAAGAAGAAGAACAAGGAGAAGGAATATTATTTGGAAGACCAATAATTGAAGAACCATATGAAGGGAATCTAGTTGAATAACCTTTTAATCTAAGTTCTAAGAAATCAATGGTAGAAGGTGAAGGAGAAGTATTACCTCCTCCCAATGGACATGAGAGAATATTAAGAGGAGGAGGAGGTGAAGGACCACCAACTAGAGGTGGTAGAGGAGGAAGAAGGCCACATCTTGGAGGAGGAAGTGGTGGTAGAGTAGGAAGAGGAAGAGGTGAAGATGGAGATGATGACAATGGAGAATATCCATATGGATTTCCCATCTAGGATTCAGATATAAATGTTAACATGAAGAATATATCTTCATCTGTACTTACAAACTTCCATAGTATGAGAATAGAAGATAAAACAAACTTTAATTTTGAATTTGAAGTACTTTTAGAATTTATGATTACTTACAAGATGCTCAAAAATTAAAATTGTTCCAATCACATTAAAATATGGAGCTCTCAAATGGTTAATGGAACTAGGCACTAACTCTGTAAGATCATAGGATGATATGTGATAACTCATTTTAGAGAAATATAAATATTATTTTACACAACATGATATTAAAGAGGATATATTTAAAATGAGCCAAAAATTAAGATGATAATCTTAAGGATTTTGTAGAAATATTTGTTTATAATGTTAAAAGGGAAAAATTGCATAAATTAGGATTTGACACACTAAAAACCCTTTTACTCAGAGTACTCGGGAATGAGTGGATTTATCTCCTTAATCTAATGGGTAAAGGGGATGCATCCCAACTATCATTTGAGGACATCATTGAGTTGTGTAAGCACATATAAAGGGGGAGGGAAAAGTATGGAAAAATGCCTCAGGATCTATCCATAACAAGAGTAACGTAAATCAACACCAAGATCAATAAGTTGAGCTAACTTGGAAATTTGCTAGATAACTTAAAAAAAATACATTCTTGGAAATATAAGTGAACAAATAGATATGTTAAGAATATAAAATACACAAAAAGTTGAGAATGTTGCTTTGTCTATATTTTGTCCAAGATGTAGAAAGAAGCACCCTTTAATAGAAATTCCACTTGATAATATTGAAATTTTTACAGAAAGACATCATATAAAGGATTGTCCATCATTACTAGGATTGAAAGCAGTTTACCAAGAAGATAGTGGAGAAAATGAAGCACCATACCAACACTTCTTTATGGCCCTAAGGAGACCTTGGCAGTGCCGAAAATCAAGTACGATGTAAAATCCTAACCAACAATTTCAATCTTATCCATAACAATATCAAAATAATTGGAATACACCATTGCCTTGGCAACCTTCGATACCCAAAGCTCAAAATCAATCCTGGAAACAAGGATAGCAAGGATCTTATGGAAGAAATCCACAATATTACCCATCTTTCCCTCAATATGTTCTGTAGCCTCAGTTCCAATCTCAATACTACCCACCATAACCTCAGTTATACCCACAATTGACTTCTAGTCCACCTCTTCCATTACCACCTACACAACCACCGCAAAGACCCACTTAGCTACTTGTACAACCACTTCCCAACCCTAACAATAAAGAAAATCAGTCCACTTACAATGTCGAAGAACAAAATTTCCAAACATACATGACAACTCTTCTTAATCTAAATGATATCCATCTTAGATTAGTAAGAGTGTTACAAAAAAGAATCGCCCTATTGTCATTGAAGAACAAAAAGGGAAAGGATTTTTTGACAAGGAAGAAATTCCTAACAAACTAGATGATATATAAACAAGGAAAAATCCTTCTACTCCTCTAGGAGAACAATCTTCTACAACTCTACAAAATCCTCCTTTACCAAAGAGATTACAAATAGATAAAGATGTAGAAAAACAATTCATTTTTCCAAATTATGATATGCTAGATAAGTTATGAAATATTTGCATTAAATTTTCTTTTCCTCAAGCAATAAGGGATATTCTAATTTATGAAAAATAAATAAAGGAGTTATGCATTAAAAATCCAAGTAGAAAAAAGAAAATAATTTCAAAAAGTTCAACTCATTGGAAAAATAGTAGAAATCATGATGGGAAAGACAAATGTAGACAAATATCTAGATCTAGGAAGTCCTATTGTGAAAATTCATACTAATAATGTTGCAACCCAAAAAAGTTAATTAATATAGGGGAAACAATAAAGGTATTGAAAAAAATACTATGGATGAACTACAATAAACTAATCTTAAATATATACTCATTGTGTTACAATTAGCAGATAGATCTACAATAAAACTAGAGGGTATATTGGAAAATGTACTTGTAAGTCTATATTCTTGGGACTATTCGAATTATTTTATGGCATTAACATAAAAAAAATAAAATTGGGTGGTCATTCAGTGATATTAGGTAGGCCTCGGTTAGCCATTACTAGTGCATTTATTAGTCGTAGATCTGGAGACATGACAATCTCTAACATAAATACAACGAAAAAGGTTACATCATATCCTATAGCTAGAGAAATTACTGAGTTTGAAAATTAAGAATGGATTGATGATGATGATGAAGAATATGAAGATGTACAACTTGTTCTAACTATCTCACAAGAAATGTACTTTAAGCAAGATGATGAAGAAAATCAATTAATGCATCATATGAATAATTGTGATTTTTCTCAATACTTTGAAAGAAAATGTTATTGTGTGAATATGTTAGAAAATGTTTTGCAATAAAATTGTAAGATTGAATATTTTTCATCACATCAGTCTATGTTATCATTAAATTATACAAAGAAAATTGGAAATACTCCTGTAGAAATCAGTCTAGGAAAAACCTTAATCAAAATGCTGCAAAAACATTCCTCTGCTTTTGCATGGGAATACATAGATATGAAAGGAATTAATCCTAACACTTTCATGCATCATATATGTTGAGAAATATAGGGGAAACAAGTTAGGTGATTTCTCTCACTTTGATAACTACTTGTGATTTATTTTTACGTAATTAACTTCTTCTTTCTCTTGATTATATTTAGTCTTCTTATCATCAAACAAATACCAAATCATAAAGAACAATGAGACAAGAGGACACAAGATGTAGTTGATTAGCTAGGGCTAAAACCTCTCCACTTGAGAGGAAAACTCTAGAGAATTCTTCTCTCCTTATATAATCTTCAATTCAAAAATTCCAGGACCTATGACCCTTGACCAAGACCCCTCCAAGACCAAGTCAACCTTTCCCCTTGATGACCTTTCTTTCCAGCAATTTCAGTCTCAACGACGTCTTTAGCAATTTTGACACTAGAAATTTCTTCTGCAACTTCGACCCAACAGTTTCTTCTACAACTTTGACCCAATATTTTGGCATGCATCTTTGACCCCAACAACTATCCAACACTTCGACTTGCCCAACAACTTTCCAACACTTCAACTTGCCCAAAAAATTTCCAACACTTTGACTTTCCCAACAACTTTCCAACACTTCGACTTGTCCAACAACTTTCCAGCACTTCGACTTTCCCAACAAATTTCCAACACTTTAACTTGTCCAACAATTTTTCATCTACTTGACTCTCCCAACAACTTTATAAATCCTAACACAAGAGAGAGAGAAACCCAAAACTTCAATCTTGCTTTTCTTCTTATTTTTCATTCTTTTCCATCTTCTTCCTTGAGGAGATCGAAATTGCTTATTGTGTGTCCAAATAAGGTCAAGTTCCTTCTTATTTATAGGATTTATAGGGGTAAAAATTTCTTTCTTAAGGCCAACTTGATCTTTCATGTAGGCTGACTTGCTTGAGGCACCATGACAAGGTCTTGGAGGGTATTTGACTCAAATTTGACTCAAATATTTTTTTCTTTACAATATGTAACATGCCCAAAAGAGTATTTTATACATGACAATGACTATTATGAATTGTTGACTCAAATGCAAGCCTTAGAAGCACTCAATGGGTTCTTGACCTAAAATTAAATTTCCCTTGAGCATGAAACCCATGCCTCAAGATTGACAATAATAAATTTATTTTTCTCATTACAATAAATACATAAAATCATGATTAAATGTGTCCGAACCTAGTTAAATATTTCAACGCTCCCTCCTTACTAGGGAGGTATTCATAATCCATACAAGATACTTGCACATTCTCAATCTGAAGAATTCTCATAAGAAGAGTCAGATTGGTAAGCCATCCCTTTGCATCATATCAACTAGCGTTGTCACATAGCAAGACCTTGACTAGCTACTCTATCTATCCACAATCATAGAACAATGTTGGTGATAGCAATGAATGATAGACACCACGATCATTTTATATCAAGGCACATGCCCTACCCGTGTGTTCAGGATATATGTCCTTTGAGGACAATTCCAATTTTAGAATGCCACTTCCTCAAGGAATTTCCTCTGTGACTACTCGTATCTTGGATGCCCTCCTCATCCTCAAAGAGTATCAGATTCTAGATTCTTACGCAATCCTCCATTCTTTATTCATAGTATGAAGGCAAGAATGATCTGTCTATCTCTCCCTCTCAACCAGGGAAGATATACCCATTCCTATAAAAGGAATGTGTTGGCATTATGGCTAATGTGTTTTCCTTGATGTCAACATACTTGGAAAAGATGTCCTCAATGTCAACAAAGTGATAATATAACGATTGTGGAACTAATGTAGATATCTGGAATGTTGTTACAGATGTTATAGAGTATATGGACAGGGAAATGGCAATTTAGTTACAAATGGATGAAAAATGTGAAGTTTGAAAAGCATACATAGTTCTTGTAAAGAAGGGTCACATACATACATAGTTCTTGTGAACAAAAGTTGCGTACATGAAAATCTGGATACCCATTAGAGGATTTTTGAGGTGTAAAATGGGCCTCCTAGGGAAATTATAAAATAATAGTGGAAACAATAAAATAACATTAGATTACATCATTAAAGTTTAGAGGGAAAAAAGAAAAAACTATTTTTGATCTCGTATTTTGAACTTATCTCCATATGGGTTTACTCAAATTTCAAGTGGGAACACTCGTTGGATGTAGAATTTAATTCCTCATCCAAGGAGTACCCATGTTGCATACTTTTGATGGACCCTGCTACATGAAAAATGAGAGACACATGAAAACTATAATTGCAATCACGTTTTTTCATGTATTTCTCATTTTTTGTGTAGAAGGGTCCATCAAAAGTATACAACATGGGTACTCCTTGGACGAGGAATTAAATTTTGCATCCAACAAGCACTCCCACTCAAAATTCGAGTAAAGCCTTAGGAATGTAAGTTGAAAATGTGAGTTGAACAAGTAGTATTATTATTTTATTATTTGTTAACATTTTAATTTTTTACCCCAGAAATGGTGAATCATCCCCCATGGTTGAAATCATCATCTTGAATCCTATTGGTTCTTATAAAATTTATTTTGATTGTAAATTTTTCTTAGGAGGCCCATTTTAGACCTCAAAATTTCTCCAATGTGGGGGTCATTACCATGGTGATTTCCCATAGTAATTGTGGCGACAATATTTATTTGATTCCGTCAACTATTACTAACAACATTCCCAAGGGATTTACTTGAGCTATTAGCTAAGGAAAAATATATATAAGGAGATGGAGATCAAGGTATTATGTGGGAAAGTGAATAGTCATTCATGTGTGATCTAATCTGAAGTAGGTGTGCACCAGGGAGCAAGGAGATGACTCAGACCTGGAAGATATGAAAGTGCATTGAGTAATAATGGTTATAATTGACTGATTTTTTATGTTTGAATATCTAATCATGCAAGATCGATTTGAATGTGTTTGAAGCGATTTGTGATTTGACTCTAAAATTTGTAGAAAGTATGTTGTGATTCATAGTGAAGATCTGATTCAATAGTTTAAGATCTGTACATTGGCTTTATTCAATAAGGCTGCGTACATACACGGATCTGGTTCAATGTAGTTGCTTATAAATTCTATAATATTTTATTCAATATGTTGGTATATATACATGGGTGTTATGCATGGTAATCGTGTACACACACAGATCTATTTTATGGAGGGTTTTGGTTGATGATGATAGCTGATGATGCCTACTCTATTTTTTGCTGTCTACCAATGATGTCTTGATAAGCATGGTCTATATCTAGTGGTGTTGATTGGTTTTATTTTAATGTATGTTGGAATAGTGGTTAGTGATGATGCTACATGATGTTTATCTATGAATAAGTTTCTTTTGTGACTTAATATGTCACTAACTCAGTGGGTGATGCAATGATTCAATTATAACATTCAATGATTTGAGATTTTTACATAGATGTTGTGCACAGGAAACGTGTATAGACACGGGCATGCTTCAAAACAAACATGTATATATTTTGAAATTAATTTTGATCAGGGATTGCAGTGACAGTACTTTGTTTCTATGATGACTAACAATGTGATCACTTAGTGAATGGTTGAGTATCAATTTGAATGATTGATTGGTATTGATCTCATCACTTATTGATTGATTGGTAACTAAGGGTTGCTTCAATATTCAATGGCTTTATGTTTCAGTGATTTAGTTGGTTTGTAGTGCTCCAGTGATTATATATTAGATTCTGTCATCCAGTATTTGATTTTGGAATTTTGGTTTGGGCTTATTTTTGATGTGGGTCCAGTTTGAAAATATGATGAAAGGTGGCATAAAGATTTTGATGTTTATTTAAGGCAGGTTGATCTAGTTTGAAACATTCTAAAACAAGGTGTTGAGGGTTGCAACTTTTAGTGAGGGGGGTTGTAGCTCCCTTCTAGTAGGGGCCTGTAAACTAGATTAAGGGGTTGTAGCTCCCTTCTAGTGCATGATAGAAAATGAGTGGACGTTGTAGCCTCCTGTAGGTGGGTGACTATGTTATATTAAGAATTTGTACTAGTACAATATGTAATGAATATTTTCTTTATATAATAAGAAATAAGAAAGAGACGACGATAATAGTGGTTTTCTCCCACATTGGGTTTCCACCTAAAATCTTGGTGTTCATATGTCTTGATGTATTGCTTACTTTTTGTGATTTATCTATTGTTTACTTCATACTAAATTTCTAATGAACTAATAATGCAATGATTAAGTTAAACATATGATGGAAGTTTGGAATATTAAGTAATCTTAACATACATGGTTTTCATTCACTACAATCACATACACACAGAGGTTGTAAGAATAACAATAGCACACATATTTATGAATGCGAAATTTGAAATTAAAATGAATTGTAAATACAGATTCACAACCCCACCCACCTCCCCCCAACTATTTTTCCTAAGAATTGGTATCAAAGCTATTCCCTGAGAAGAAGCTTGATTGCCTGAAGGGAGATATATCAAAATGTGTAGTCAAGAGGGAGTATTTTCTTCCAAGACACCTTTATTTAATGGAACTAAATTTATGTTTTCAAAAGTTACAATGAGATCATATTTGTAGGCACTAGGAGCTGATGTATACAAAATTGTTGAAGATGGATATCAATACCCAACGTCCATTCCCATAGATGATGTAGGAAATAAATAATATGAGAACAATGAAAAGGTTGTAAATGCTATCTTCGGAGGTTTGGCTGAATCTTATTTTGTGAAAGTCATAGAGTTGAGCACCGCAAAGGTAATATTGGATAATATTGTTCAAAGTTATGAAGGAGACTCTAAGGTAAAAAGTGCTAAACTTCAAACATATAGAATTCAGTATGAGTCTCTTAGAATGCATGATGATGAAAGCATTGCAATATTTTTCCTTAGAGTAGATGAGATTGTTAACACAATGAAAGGTCTTAGTGATGAAATAAATGAAATTTTTGCTATTAAAAATATTTTGAGATCTATAACCTCTAAGTTCGATTCAAAAGTCTCCCCCAATAGGATTTGAGGAACCTTACCCTTGAACAACTCCATGGGATCTTGACAACATTTGACATGAGAAAAGGGGATACTTTAGGTCTTATAGAAGAAACTTTTGAAGCCACGTCCTAAGGGAAAGAAAAATAAAGTCTAAGGATACAAGTTACATTTTAGATGAAGAAGAAGCAATTTTTGTGAATAAGTTCCAAGTAGGAACTAGTAGGTTCAAAATAAATCTTCCTTTCGATTATCTTGCCTATGAAAGAGTAGGTCACTATGATGCTAAGTTTCCTTATAAAGAAAATCATGAAAAAGGAAACAATGTTTCAAAGAAGAATGTTAAAATAGGTTTTACCATCAAGAAAAAAAATTTATACTCATGAAAATACTGAATATTCTTCCAATAATGAGAATGATGAATCACACCAAGATTATCAATTACTTATGGCATTTGAAGAACAATATGTATACGAATCTCATGATGTCTTTATGGATGCTCTATATGAAATTGATAAACTCAGGGTCGGAAATAAGAATCAAGAAAAGTAAATTAGTATGTATAAAGAAACACCCTTGTTGAAAAAATAACTCAACTAAAAATATGTCTAGAAGAAGCTAAATTAGTAAAAAAAGCTTTGAAGAAACAAGTCCAAGAAAGGTAAAGCACCATGAAAACTTATAACTTGAAATTGTGGGGTATAAGAAAGGAACTTGAGAAAACAAAGGCTCTAAATCTTAGATTTTCTAAAAGATCTGAAAATTTAGAAGAAATCATTAAAGTTCATTGTTGTCCACTAAGTAAGACAGGTCTTGGATACAATAAAAATCAAAATGGTGAAAGAAAAGAACCTATGATTTTTTTTAAACAGATACAAAAAGTTAATTCAATGCTATAAAAGGAAGCAATCATCATAATTATAGGACTCAACAAAACAATGAAGGGTCATACTATTCTTAGGCAAATCAACCTTTCCATGAATGAAGGGAAAGATACTAAAAAATGTACTATAGTCTGACGTACTCTCACTTCAATGGTCAATGCTTCACTTGTCACAACTTTTGTCACAAAGTAGTTCATTGTGTTGCCTATAAAACAATTCTGCCTAGAGAAGCAAGAAAACAACATAATGTAAACAAGACAAAGAAGTATTCTTATAATTCTTTCTCCCCTATTCAGAATGAAGTTGAATGTTCTATTTGCAATAAATTTAGTCATGAAGAAACTGAATGACGAAATAGGATGAATTCATATTATCAACATGAGCAGAAGACAAAACCTACCAAGGTATTGAAAAATAAAATTACTTCATTTGAAAATTGTGGTCTAGCATTATATGCAGGAGACCAATAGAATCTATGGTACATTGACAATGGTTATTCAAAGCATATGACATGTGATAAAGATAAGTTTGTTTCTTTAAATGAAATTAAGAAATAATAGAATGTGACTTTTGGTAATAAATCACTTACTATTATTAAAGGAAAAGGATTTGTAGTATTAAAAGAAAAGTTCAAGGATGAAAATGCATTATTTGTTGATGGGATAACAGATTACTTATTAAGTGTTAGTCAAATGTGAAATCAGGGACATGAAGTTATTTTCATATCAAAGAATTGTGTGGTAATAAATTTGGATACAAGTAAGACCATAACCAAGGGAACCAAAATTCCATGCAATGTCTATATCCTAGAAAGCGGAAAAGAGCACTATTGTTTGAGAAAATATGAAGAAATCTAGTTTTGGCACAAAATATTGGGACACCTCAACTTTTCTCAACTATACAAAACAAGAAATACAGGAGTAGTTTGTGACTTGCCAGACATTTCTCCACTTGAAAATAGTATTTGCAAATCATGTAAATTTGGTAAGAAATCTAGAGTTTAGTTTAAAGCTAAAGAATGTACTTCAAGTATGCCCCTTGAAATTGTTCACACTAATTTATGTGAACTTATGAGAAATAATTATCCTCATGGTGAAAAATACTTCATGCTATTGATTGATGACATTAAAAGAATGTGTTGGGTTGGTTTACTGAAGTACAAAGATGGGGCATTTGAAAAGTTTAAATTATTTAAGGCTATGGTGGAAAATGAAATGGAACTAAAAATAAAATGTCTTAGAGTTGATAGAGGAGGAGAGTTTTTATCAGATGGATTTTTCAATTTCTCTGAACAATATGGCATCAAAACTAAATTTTCCATAGCTAAAAATCCTCAAAAAAATGGAGTCTATGAAAGAATGAACATAATAGTAAAAAAGATGACATATGCCATGTTTGATGAGTCAAGAACACCTCACATATTTTGGGGATAAGAAATACATACAAACATGGATATACTTAACAAATCCCATATTCAACTAAACAATGATAAAACTCCATATGAACTATAGTATGGTAACCCTTTCATTGTCAAACACTTTAGAATATTTGGAAGCAAATGTTTCATAAAGAAAAATGATGATAAGCTTGGAAAGTCTAAATCCATAGCTGATGAAGGAATCCTTCTTAGATACTCTTCCAAAAGTAAAGGATATAAATTTTATAATAAAAGGCTCCAAAAGATTGTTGAAATTCTAGATGTTTTGATTGATGAAGTGTCTATAGGTACAAAAAACAAAGCACAATCAGATGACAAACAACTCCCTACTAAAATAGGAGAAGTTTTAGGAGAAGAAGAAAGAGAAGCATCAAAAGAAGGAAATGAAAATATAGGTACGTTAGAAAAGACTCCATCAAGGTATGTTTAGAAAAATCTTCCTAAATATAAAATTGTAGGTGAGAAGGAAGTAGGAATGAAAACTCGAAGAACATTTGTTGGATCATCTAGTCTCTTAGCCTTACTATCCACAATTTAACCTCAAAATGTGAATCAAGCAAGAAAGGATGAATGTTGGGTCAAGGAAATGAATGAAGAGCTTGATCAAATAGAAAAGAACCATACATGGGAACTTGTACCAAGGCCTCATAATAAAAATGCGATTGGGACAAAGTGGGTGTTTAAGAACAAATTGAATGAAAATGGATAAGTAATTTGCAACAAAGAAAATTTTTTATGCAAAGTCTATGCTCAACAAGAAGGGATAGACTTTGAAGAGACATTTGTGCCTATAACTAGACTTGAAGCCATAGAAATGTCTCTTGCATTTTCTATCTTTCGTAACTTTAACATATATCAAATGGATGTTAAATTTTCATTTTTAAATGGGGACATAGAAGAAGAAGTTGATATTGAACAATATGATGGATTCATACTTGGCAAAGATAAAAAAAAAAAATTGCAAACTTAAGAAGGCATTATATGGGTTAAAAAAAGCTCCTCGTACATGGTATTATCGTCTTGACAAGGATCTTCAAAAATGATGATTTAAGAAAGGATATGTAGACACCAATTTATATATCAAATATGACAAAGACACACTTTTGGTATTAGCGGTTTATGTTGACGACACCATATTTGGAAGCAATGTTGAATCTATGAGTCAAGGATTTTCTTTAGCTATGCATCAGGGATTTGAATGTCTCTTCTTAGTGAGCTAACATACTTTCTTGTTCTTCAAATTCATAAAACTAAAGATGGTATATTTCTTTCACAAATGAAGTATCTCAAGTAGACTATGAATAAATATGGACTGGAATACTCAAACTTGTGTGCACACCAATGGTAACATGATGCAATCACAGCCAAAATAATGACTCTCCTACAATTAATCAACTTGAATAAAATTCTATGATTGGAAGTTAGATTTATCCTACCAGTACAAGACCAAACATTATGCATGTAGTTAGCATAGTTGAATGATTCTAAGAATATACTAAGGATACTCATCTCAAAGTAGTCAAGAGGATATTCAAGTATCTACAAGACACTCAAGGTTTTGGTCTATGGTATCCCAAAAGAAAAAGTTTTGTACTTCATGCTTACGCAAATGTGGATTGGGTAGGTAATGTTGATGATCACAAAAGTATTAGTGGAGGAGAATTCTATTCCGGACCTCACTTAGTTTCTTGGTTCAGTAAGAAACAAAGTTCTATTGCTTTATCAACTACTGAAGTAGAAGATGTTGTTGTTGCCTCTTGTTGTACTTAACTTCTATGGATGATCCAAACATTACAACTCATTCAAGTCACATTTCCTCAACCTATACCTATTCTCTCTAACAACACTAGTTCCATAAGTATCTCTAAACAACTTGTCATGCACTCAAAAACTAAGCACATCCCACTAAAATGCCATTTTCTTAAAGAGAAAGTTCTTGAACAAAAGTTCAAGTTATAGTGTGTCCCTTCAAAGGAACAAGTTGTAGATTTATTCACCAAGCATCTTCCATGTGATTCCTTTGAATATCTCAAAAAAAATTTAGGAATGATTCCTCCCTCTTCACTCTGGTAAATTTTCTAACATAACAATAACAAGCATGTCATGTTCAAGGGGAGTTGTGGCTATAAAAATCAATAGTTTATATTATGTACGTGGACCTTATGAATGATAGTTGCGTGTATACACGGTATTCAATCTAGTCAGTCGTGTATGCTTCTTAGTAATGAAAAAGGAGTGGCACAACTTTCAGGGGAGCTTCTCATATGTTTCCATCAATTCATTCCTATATTTTTAGTTCTGACATTGGTTTTTTGCAGTCTATTAGTGATGCTCTTATGCTTCTTAGGGTATTCACTCAGGATGAATATTGAGATGTTGCAATGCCTTTGATATGTCTCTTTGATTGATGAGAAATATATGATATGATCCAATGATGAAGATTTGGCACAGGTTCGGGGGGGAGGGGGGGCATCTTCTATACTTATAATGGTTCATTATTGGCATTATGATTTCTTGAACTTTCTTTGTTGTATTATGATGACTATGATTGCTGGTGATATTGCTATACAGTTATTGTTGCTATCATTACTGAACATATATGTGTTGTTTTCACTATATCAATGATGCTTGGGTTGTCTATGATAAAGTTATATTATTGATTGATGGTACCCCTTAATGCACTTGACGAGGAGAGATTGATGCTACACTGTCTTATCTTCTTATTTCTTATTGATAATGAGGATATTCATACTATTGATTATGTTTTTGCTATCAGATGATTATGTTTCATATTCCTATATGGTGTATCATGGTTGTTGATGACTATCATGGTCTTGCTACTTCATTGTTGAGATTCTTGCTTATGGCTATAAATGTAATATATGTCTCTTTATACAAAGGTCATGAAAAGACCCATGTTGTAATCATTGTAAAATTCAGTCATGTATGGTCTATTGGGATCAATTCATGTCATATATGTAACCCCATTATTTTGGGTAATTGATGTAAAATTGGGTCCAATATGTAAACCCAATATGTTGGGTGATTGATGTAATCATGGGAGCATTGAGTCATTGGTGGTAGGAGCATTCATATGTTTTAAGCCTTGTACTTTTATTGCATAACTTTATAAGATTCAACATATGATTAGAGTGAGCATGGTTCATTGAACCTAGTTCAACCCTTTTCCCTTGATGTCAAATTTGGATAGAAGCCTTAGTTTTTACATGCGTTTTCGGGTTTTGCAAGTAGTTAACAAACACCAAAGTGGTTGCCATCAAGTACAAAGGGGGATATTATTGGAATTATGACTAATGTGTTGTCCTTCATGGAAACCTACTTGAGAAAGATGTCCTTAATATCAAGATAGTGATACTATGATGATTGTGGAACTAATACATATATCAATAATATCAGAACATATGTTACAGAGGAAATGGATAGAGAAATTCCAATTCAATTACAGATGGATGAGAAATGTGAATTTTTAAAATACTACGTGGTTCGTGTGACAAAGGGTCACGTACATACGCAGGTCCTGTGAATGAAAGTCACATACATGGAAATCTAGATACAACGGGTCATTACCATGGTAATATCCCATAATAATTATGGTGAAAATGTTTAGTTGATTCCATCAACTAATACTAACAACATTACCAAAGGATTTTTATTGAGGTATTGGATAAGTCAAATCTATATAAGGAGATGGAGATAAAGGTGTTGTGTAGCCAAGTGAATAATAATTCATGTGTGATCTGATCTTAAGCAAGTGTGCACTAGGGAGAAAGGAGATGAATTAGATCTGGAAGATCTGAAAGTGCATTGAGTATTAATGTTTATAATTGACTGATTTGTTTATGTTTGAATATTTAATGATGAAAGATCTGTTTGAATGTGTTTGAAGCAATCTATGATTTGACATTAAAATTTGCAGAAAGCATGTTCTGATTAGCAGCAAGGATACGTTTTAGTAGTTGAAGATATGTATGTTGGTTTTCTTTAGTAAGGCTGCATACATACATGGATTTTTTGCAATATAGTCGTGAATAAATTCTGTTATATTTTATTCAGTATGTTGGTATATATATGTGGGCGTTATGCATGGTAATTGCATACAAACACAAATTTATTTTATGGAGGTCACGTATATATACTAGGTTTCAAATTGTTGTTAGATGATGATAGTTGATGATGTTTATTCTATTTGTTGTTGTCTTCCAGTGATGCCTTGATAACCATGATATGTATCTCGTAGTGTTGATTGGGTTGATTTAGTTGTACATTTGAATATTGGTTAGTGATGATGCTACAATATGTTGATATGTGATTAAGTTACCTCTATGACTTAGTATGTCAGTAACTCAGTCAGTGATGTAGTGATTTAGTTTTAGCATTCATTGATTTGAGATATGTACACAGATGTTATGCATAGGAAATGTTTATATACACGGGTATGCTTCAGAACAATCATGTATATATTCTGAAATTAATTTTGATAAGGGATTTTAGTGATAATACTTTTCTTCTGTGATGACTATCAACATGATTACTCAGTTAATGGTTGAGTATCAGTTTGAATGGTTGATTGATCTGATCACTTATTGATTGATTGGTAACTTGGGTTTGCTTCAGCATTCAGTGGCTTGATTTTTCAATGATTCAGTTCATTTACAATGCTTTAGTGATTGTATTTAAAATTCTTTGATTCAGTATTTCAGTTTGGAATTTCAATTTGGGCTTATTATTGATGTGAGTCTAGTGTGAAAATATGATGAAAGGTGGTTATAGATTTTGATGTTTATTTAAGGAAGGTGGATCCAGTGTGAAACATTCTAAAACGTGGTCCAAAATGTGTTGAGGGTTGTAACCTTCAATGATGGGGGTAGGAACTCCCTTCTGGTAGGAGCCTGTAAATAAGATTAAGGGGTTGTAGCTCCCTTCTAGTGGGTTCTAGAGAACGAGTGGAGGTTGTAGCCTCTTCTAGGTGGATGCTTTGATGTTGGTAAGAGTCTATACTAGTATAAGATGTAGTGAATATTTTATTTATATAATAAGAAAGAATATAGAGACAACAACATCAGTGGTTTTATCCCACATTGGGTTTGCACCTAAAATCCTAGTGTTAGATGTGTTGATGTATTGCTTATGTGCAATGATTCATTTTTTCTTTAATGCATACTAAATGGCTAATGAAATAACAATGCAATGATTAAGTTAAACATCTTATGGAAGTTCTGGAATATTAAGTAATCTAAACATATGTGGTTTGATTTCACTAACATCGCGTACACATGCGGGTTGCAAGAATAACAATAGCATACATATTTCTGAATGTGAAATTGTAAATTAAATGGAATTATAAATACTAATTCACATTCCCCTTCTCTCAGTATTTTTCCAATAATTGGTATCAGAGTCGATCATTAAGAAGAAGCTTGATCACATAAAGGGATATCTATCAAAATGAGTAGTTAAGAGGGAGTATTTTCTTACAAGCCACCTTTGTTTAATGGAACTAACTTTATGTTTTGGAAAGTTAGAATGAGATCATATTTTTAGGCACTAAGAGTTGATGTATGGGAAATTGTTGAAGGTGGATATCAATACCCAACTTCCATTCCCACAAATGATGCATGAAAGAAACGATATGAGAATAATGTAAAGGATGTAAATGCTATCCTGGGAGGTTTTGCTGAATCTAAGTTTGTGAAAGTTGAGCACCACAAAGGAAATATATGATAATCTTGTTCAAAGCTATGAAGGAGAATCTAAGGTAAAAAGCGCTAAACTTAAAACATATAGAATTCAATATGAGTCTCTTAGAATGCATGATGATGAAAGTATTGCAAGATTTTTCTTTAGAGTAGATGAGATTGTTAACACAATGAAAGCTCTTAGTGATGAAATAAAGGATATTGTTGTTATTGAAAAGATTTTGAGATCTCTAACCTCTAAGTTCAATTCAAAAGTCTTCGCCATTGAAGAAATGTAGGATTTGAGGAAACTTACCCTTGAACAACTCTATGGGATATTGACATCATTTGAGATGAGAAAAGGGGATACTCCAGGTCTTATAGGAGAAAATTTCAAAGCCACATCCAAATGGAAAGAGAAATAAGAGACTAAGGATACAAGTTACATTTTTTATATGGAGTGAATTTTGTGAAAAAAATCCAAGCAAGAACTGGTAGGTTCAAAGGTAAGGTTCCTTTCAAATATTTTGCCTATGGAAGAGTAGGTCATAATGTTGCTAAGTGTCTTTATAAAGAAAATCATCAAAAAGGAATGAATGTTTCAAAGAATAATGATAAAAGAGGATTTACTAGCAAGAAAGGTTTTTATACTCATGAATATAGTGAATATTATTCCAATAATGAGGATGATGAATCAGAAGAAGATTATCAATTACTTATGGCATTTCAAGAAAAATATGTAGATGAGTCTGATGATGTCTTTATCGATGCTCTATATGAAATTGATATACTCAGGGTCATAAACAAGAATCAAGAAAAGGAAATCAATATGTATAGAGAAAAAAGCCTTGTTGAAAAAATAACTAAGCTGAAGATCTTCATAGAAGAAGCTAAAATAGTAGAAGAAGCTTTGAAGAAACAAGTGCAAGAAAGGGAAAAGCACTGTGAAAACTTAGAACTTGAAATTGTGGGTCTAAGAAAGGAACTCAAGAGAAAAAAGGCTCTAAAATCTTAGATTTTCTAAAGGATCTGAAACTTTAGAAGAAATCATTAAAGTTCAATGTTATCCACTAATCAAGACAAGTCTTGGATACAATCAAAATCAAAATGGTGAAACATTAGAACCTATGATTTTTTTTTTTAAAAGGTACAAAAAGCTACTTCAATTCTATAAAGGGAAACAATCATCAAAATTATAGGACTCAACAAAAGAATGAATGGTCAAACTATTCCCAGGAAAAACAACATTTCCATGAATAAAGGGAAAGCTACTAAAAAAGGTAGTATACTCCCAGATACCCTCACTTCAATGTTCAATGGTTCACTTGTCACAACTTTGGTCACAAACTAGTTCAATGTGTTTCTTATAAAACAATTATGACTAGAGAAGTAAGAAAGAAAAATAATCCAAACAATACAAAGCAGTCTTATTGTAATTCTTTCTCTCCTCTTCAGAATGAAGTTGAATGTTCTATTTGCAATAAGTTTTGTCATGAAGAAACTAAATGCAAAATCATGATGAATTCATCTTATCAACATGAGCAAAAGACAAAACCTACCAAGGTATGGAAAAAGAAAATTACTTCCTTTGAAAATTGTGGTCTAGCATTGTATGCAGGAGATTAAGATAATATATGGTACATTAATGGTTGTTCAAAGCATATGACAGGTGACAGAGATAAGCTTGTTTCCTTTAATGAAATTAAGAAAGAAAATAAGGTGACTTTTGTTAATAATCTCCTACTACTATTAAAGGAAAAGGATCTCTGGTATTATAAGAAAATACCAAAGCTAAAAATGTATTGTTTATTTAAGGGCTAAGATATAACTTCTTAAGTGTTAGTTAAATGTGCAATCAGTGCCATGAAGTTATTTTCAAATGAAAGAATTTTGTGGTAAGAAATTTGGATACAAGTAAGACCATAATCAAGGGAACTAGAACTCAAGACATTGTTTATATCCTAGAAAGAGGAAAAGAACACTATTGTTTGAGTAAATATAAGGAAAGATGGCTTTGCCACAAAATATTGGGACACCTCAGCTTTTATCAACTATACAAATCAAGAAATACGGGAGTAGTTCGTGACTTTCCAGACATTTCTCCACCAAAAAATAGTATTTTAAAATCATGTCATTTTTTTAAGCAATCCAGAGTTCAGTTTAAATCTAAAGAACTCACTTCAGGTAAGCCCCTTGAACTTGTTCACACAAATTTATGTGGATCTATGAGAAATAAGTATCCTCATGGTAAACAATAATTCATGTTATTGATTGATGAATTTACAAGAATGTGTTGGGTTGGTTTACTAGAGTATAAAGATGAGGGATTTGAAAAGTTTAAAATATTCAAGGTTATGGTGGAAAATGAATTGGAACTAAAATGAAATGTCTTAGATCTGATAAAGGTGGAGAGTTTATATAAGATGAATTTTTCAATTTCTGTGAGTAGCATGGCATCATAAGACAATTTTCCATAACTAAAAATCCTCAAAAAAATGGAGTGGAAGAAAGAATGAACATAATAGTAAAACCAATGGAACAATCCATGTTTGATGAGTCAGGAACACCTCAGATCTTGTAGGGAGAAGCAGTACATACAACTGTGGATATACTTAACAAAGCCCATGTTCAAGTAAACAGTGATAAGACTCCATATTAATTCTGGGATGGTAAGCATTCCATTGTCAAACACTTTAGAATCTTTAGAAGCAAATGTTTCATAAAGAAAGATGATGGTAAGCTTGAAAAGGTTGAATCTAGAGCCAATGAAGGAATCCTTCTTGGATACTCTTCAAAAGAAAAGGATATTAATGTTATAATAAAAGGCTCCAAAAGATTGTTAAAAGTATGATTGTTGTGATTGAAGCATAATCAGATGACGAACCACTCCCTACTAAAGACCAAGAAGTTGTTGGAGAAGAAAAAAGAGAAGCATAAGAATAAGGAAATGAAAATACATGTATATGAGAAAAGAATCCATTAATGTATGTTGAAAAAAATCATCCTGAATTCCAAATTCTAGGTGATAAGGAAACATGAATACAAACTAGAAGAAGTTTTGTTGGATCATCTAGTGACTTAGCCTTAGTACCCACAATTGAACCTCAAAATGTGAATCAAGCTAGCAAGGATGAATGTTGGGTCAAGGAAATGAATTAATAAATTGAACAAATAGAAAAGAAGCACACATGGGAACTTGTAGCAAGGTCTCATAATAAAAATGTGATTTAGACAAAGTGGGTGTTTAAGAACAAACTAAATGAAAATGAAGGTGTAATTCGAAACAAAGCAAGACTTGTATGCAAAGGTTATGCTCAACAAGAAGTGATAGACTTTGAAGAGACATTTTCATATGTAGCTAGACTTGAAGCCATAGAAATGTTTCTTTCATTTTGCAACTTTCGTAACTTAAGGTATATCAAATGGATGTTAAATCTACTTTTTTAAATGTGTACCTAGAAGAAGAAGTTTATATTGGAAAACCTGAACGATTTATACTTGGAAATGATAAAAATATTGTTTGCAAACTTAAGAAGGCATTATCTGGGTTAAAACAGGCTCCTCATGAATGGTATTATTGTCTTGATAGGTATCTTCAGCAACAAGGATTGAACAAAGGGTCTACAAATACCAATTTATATATCAAATATGACAAAGAACAACTTTTGGTAGTGGTGGTTTATGTTGATGACACCATATTTCGAAGCAATGATAAATCTATGAGTCAAGGATTTTCTTTAGCTAAGGATAAAAAATTCAAAATGTCTTTACTTGGTGAACTAACTTACTTTCTTGGTCTTCAAGTTCATCAAAATCAAGATGATATCCTTCTTTCACAAACCACATATCTCAAGCAAATTATGAAGAAATAGCCCGACTGGAATACTACATACATGTATGCACACCAATGGTAACAGGATACAATCTCATCCAAAATGATTCCTCTCTGATAATTAATCAACTCAAATACATATCTATGATTGATAGCTTGATTTAATTTACCAATAGAAGACCAGCCATTATGCATGCAGTTGGCATAGTTTGACGATTCCAAGAAAATCCGAAGGAAACTCATCTCAAAGAAGTCAAGAGGATATTCAAGTATCTGCAAGGAACTCAAAACTTTGGTCTATGGTATCCCAAAAACATAATTTTGTACTTCATGCTTACAAAAATGCAGATTGGTCAAGTAATGTTGATGACCACAAAAGTACTAGTGGAGGATCATTCTATTTGGGACCTCGCTTAATTTCTTAGTTCAGTAAGAAACAAAGTTCTATTGCTTCATCAACTGTTGAAGAAGAATATGTTGTCGCTGCCTATTGCTGCATTCAACTTCTATGGACTATCCAAACATCGAAGGACATTCAAGTCATTTGTACTCAATTTGTACCTATTCTTTGTGAAGAAGCTAGTGCCATAAGTATCTCTAAAATTCCTGTCATGCACTCAAAAACTAAGCACATCTGAATCAAATACCATTTTATTAGAGAGCATGTTCTTGAAAAACAATTCAAGTTAGAATATGTACCTTCAAAGGAACAATTTGCATATTTATTCACCAAGCCTCTTCCACGTGATTCCTTTGAATATCTCAGATGGAAGTTAGGAATTATTCCCACCTCTACACTCTGCTAATTGTTCTAACATAACAAGAACACAAATGTGATGTTAAGGGGTAGTTGTGGCTATAAAAATAAATAGTTTATATTATGTATGTTTATATTATGAAAGATAGTCATGTGTATATGCGGTATTTGATCTAGTGAGTCACATATGCTTCTCATCAATTAAAAAGGAGTGGCACAACTTTAGCAAGAGCTTCTCATATGTTTTCATCAGTTCATTCCTATATTTTTGGTTCTGACATTGGTGTGTTGTAGTATGTTGTCGATGCTCTTATGCTGCTTAGGATATTAGCTCATGATGAATATTGAGATATTACAAGGTATTTTATATGTTAATTTGGTTGATGAAAAATATATGAGATGATTAGATGATGAAGAGTTGGCACATGTTTAGGGGGAGCATCTTTGATACTTCTAATGGTTCATTGTTGGCATTATGATTTCTTGAACTTTCCTTGTTGCTTTATGATGACTATGATTTCTAGTGATCTTTCTATATGGTTATTGTTGTTGTCATTACTAAACATATCTATGTTGCTATCACTATATCAATTATTCTTGGGTTTCTTATGATGAAGTTATATTATTGATTGATGGTACTCCTTAATGCACTTGATGAGGAGAGATTGATGCTACATTGTCTTATCTTCTTATTTATTCTTGATAATGAGGATATTCATGTTGTTGATTATGTTGCTGCTATGATATGATTATATTGCAGATTCCTATATGGTGTATAGTAGTTGTTGATGACTATAATGGTCTTTATACTTCATTGTTAAGATTCATGTTTATTGTTATAAATGTCATATATGTCTCTTTCTGTAAAGGTGATGAAAAGACCCATCCTGTAATCATTGCATGATTCATTCATGTATGGGCTATTGGGATCAAGTCATATCATATATGTAACCCCAATATTTTGGGTAATTTATGTAAAATTGGGTCCAATATGTAAACCCAATATGTTAGGTGATTGATATAATCATGGGAGCATAGAGTCATTAGTGATAGGAATGATCATATATTTTGAATCATGTACTTTGATTGCATATCTTTAGAAGATTCATCATATTCTTAGGGTGAACTTGGGTCATCCAGCCTATTCCATCCCTTTTTCCCTTAATGTCAAAGGGGGAGAGAAGCCTTAGTGTTTGCAGATGTGCTTTCAGGTTTTGCAGTTGGTTTCCAAACACCAAAGTGGTTGCCATCAAGTCCAAAAGGGGATATTATTCGCATTATGGATAATGTGTTGTCCTTGATGAGAACCTACTTGAGAAATATGTCCTTAATGTCAACATAGTGATAATATGATGATTATGGAACTAATGCAGATATCAAGAATATTGGTAGAGATGTTACAGAGGATATGGATAGAGAAATGGAAGTTCATTTATAGATGGATAAAAAATGTGAAGTTTGAAAAGCATATGTGGTTCCTATGAAGAAGGGTCATGTACATATGTATGTCCTGTGAACAAAAGTCACGTACATGGAAATTTGGAGAAAATGGGTCATTACCATGGTAATTTCCTATAGTAATTGTGGAGACAATGTTTACTTGATTTCGTAAACTAATACTAAGAACATTACCAAGGGATTTACATGAGGTATTGGCTAAGGAAAAAAGATATATAAGGATATGGAGATCAAGGTGTTGTGTGGGCAAGTAAAAAGTCATTCATGTGTCATCTAATCTAAAATAATTGTGCACCAAGGAGTAAGGAGATGACTCAGATCTGAAAGATCTGAAATTGCATTGAGTACTAATGGTTATGCTTGACTGATTTTTTTAATGTTTGAATTTCTAATGATGCATGATCTATTTGAATGTGTTTGAAGCGATATGTGATTTGACAGTAAAATTTGTAGAAAGTATGTTGTGATTTTTAGCATAGATTTGATTTAATATTTTAAGTTCTCTACATTATTTTTCGTTAGTAATGTCGCATACCTACACGGATATGGTTTAATAATGTCACATATAAATTCTGTGATATTTTATTCAGTATGTTGGTATATATACACATTTTTTATGCATGTTAATAATGTATACATGTTGGGTACAGGAATTACACTTAAGTAAACTCCTCAACACTTAAATTGTCAACCCGGGGGATTCGTAAACTTAGAGACGAAGCACAGGCAATGCCAGAGATGGTATAAATATTTCTAATATCGACTCCTACTTTATTTATAGGAAAAACTGTAGAATCAAACTATAGAGGAAAAAGGAAACTTGAACCATCAAAATAATCCAAGGCTAGTACAAGAAGAAAGGTGCTTGCAAAAGAGATTCACAAATAAAAGGAGGCAATTACTCTAGCTAACTATTGATTAACTACTGAGAATGGTTTTCTTTAGAAAAGACACCTTAGTAGTCTTCAACAAATGGGCCCCTTCAAACCTGCTTATGTAAAGATGTCCTTCTCATAAGAATCGACCTTGCACTAGTGCAGTCTACTTGCACTAGTGCAGGAACATAAATTTATGTAGAAGGTGTGAAGTAATGTCTTGTACTAAAAGTGATTTTCTTTGTGCAAGGGCTTTGAACTTTCCCAAATCCAAAGCACTCAGATCTAGTACTAAGAAACTCATTCTTGTACCCGATCAGATCTTCTTACACTTTAACTTTTTAATTCTTGAAACCAATGCTTAATTACTGCAAGTGTTATGAAACCAGATTGCATATCAAAAAGATGAATATCTACAGAAGTGAAGAAACAATATTTTTCAATTTATCCTGTTATGAAATGTTAACGAAAGAAAGAAGTCTATTAGAAGTAAACTAAAGAGGCTTACTACATCACACTATCTAGCACTGGTGTAAGAATAGTTCTCCTACTCGGACCAGGCGGAAGCCAACCCAAACATGCAGAAAGTGAATAGCACACCAATGTGCAATGGTGAAGGTAATTTCTCCTGCTCGGACCAGGCAGGGAGAACCAAACCAATCACGTAGGATGTGAATAGCATACCAACATGCACTGTTACAGGTAATTTCTCCTGCTCGAACTAGGCAGGAAAAACCAACTCAAAATCAGATGCAAAAAAGGAAATTTAACTACTTCAAGCTGCAGATCTTCTTTCACTCAGACATGAATTTAAATGATGTAAATTAAATCACACTTGGCAGTTCAAAAACATAAATTACAAGATCAGAAGAGAGGGAAAACGTGCTGGGTTGGCTAGTCCCTAGCCAACCAACACGTTTCCCTTTCAAATGGAAATGCTACTTAGTACTGAATCAATTCATCAACAGTTAAACATAAAGAATAAAATCCATGAAGCGTAAGGCAGAGTTCTTCTTATTAAATCATCAAAGGAAGTACATGCGTGATTACATATCCAGCCTAGATTTGGGCGATAACAAAAGATAGGCATGTTACCGCCTTCCTGGTTCTACTCTCTGTTATATACAATTCTATCAACCATTTAGCATCTCGTCCTAGTTACGTTTCTTATTATATAGATCATTGGCCGAAGGCCAAAAGGATCATTTAACTCGTTACATAGCCGATTGCAAAATAAGCTTCCGTTACAATAAAATACATAACTGATTACAAAATAAGCTTTCATTACACCAGATTAGATAACCAATTGCAAAATAAGCTCTCGGCATCGACAATTAGACATTTTAACAAAACAGGTCGTGTCTATCTCTAGTTGTTAGTTCCACCTAAGTCCAATCTCAGCTACTTTAGATTGACTTGCTGTTATAACTGGGACTCGGCTGCCTTCATATATGTTCTATTGTTTGTGGCTAAGGTGGTGCAAAATTAGATGGCAATCTAAGAGATCTGGATTCATTGCCAAGATTCGCGGTGCTGGCACTGGTGCAAGATCTAATTTGTGTTTAAAATCAGTGGTCAAGGTGAGCATTTAACTATTAAATAACATAGGAGGTAACAATAAGCTACAAAAGTAATTCTAAGCAAGAAATCACATAGTAAATAGTTAATAAATTCTAAGTTAAATAAAAATTGTAAAATATGAAGTTAATGCAAAATGTGTCATCGTTCTCGCACTAGTGCAAGATGAGGGTGCATAAGATAAGTAAAACAAGGGTAAATGATTATGATTTGGGAAGGGAAAAATGGTAAAAAAGGATGAAAATTAGGGAACTAACATCCTCTTATCCCTAAACTATTGTGTGTCCTCACACAACTCTTTACCTCTGTAAAAAGCTTCAAAATCCTGAGCACTCCAACTCAATCCTGTTTTGGCACGTTGTCCTCAGGCTCCACCATTTCAACCTTCTTCTTCTTGATGTGCGTTAACTTCTTTGCTACCTTTCTCAACCGTTTGAGCATCTAGCCTGGTATTTCCAAACTATGACCTCACTTTTCTTTTGTTTGAGCTCTGCCATTAATTCTTCACTGCTTTGTTCTTTCTCCTCCTATGATTTGGTCACAAGTTGCTCCAAGTTTTTCACTTGGAGCTCTAACTCAGCTATGTAAGTAGTAGGAATCACCAATTCTTTTCCTCCCTCTGTCTCAGCAGGGGCCATCACCTTTTTAGAGACTTCCATATCTGCGATGGTCATATTAGGGAATTCTTCTTCCTATTGTCCCTCTTTTTCTATGTCTCCTTCCTTCTACTCTTCTTCTGGTTTTTCCTTTCCTTCTTCAGATTCTTCCACCTCTTCTTCCAGCGGTTCTCCTTCTTCCAGTTACTCTTCCTCCAATTCTTCTTCTTCTGGTTCTTCTTCCTTTGATTCTTCTTCTTCTAGTTCTTCTTCTTTTGGTTCTTCTTCCTCTCTTGGTTCTGTCTCTTATTTTTCGGGCTCTTCGATGTCTGGTTCCTCCTCTCCTATCTCTTCTTCTCCTGCATATTCTTTTTCTTCATCTCCTCCTTCTGTCATCTGTTCTTCTTCTTGGGCTGGTGCTTCCTCCTATACTGGTGCAGGATGGGGTTCCATACCCTATGGGGGTTGTGGTTCTATACCTACACCAGATATTTTACTCTTCTCATGGGACCTTTTGATAAAATCTTCCAGCGGAGTATCATCCTCGACTTGCACAATATTCGTCACATCTGAAAGGACCGACAAGTTGTCACGTTCAAAGGCCTGTGCCTATGGAGAAGGGGCTTCTTCAACGAGTGTGCCAACTGTTTCCTTAGTGGAAGATGGGTCCTCTCTTATGTCAAATTCTTTGACCACTTCCTTTTCATACTAGTGCAAGAAGGACTTTCCTTTTCGCTTCTATTCGGGCCCTTGCTTGTACTAGCAGGGGCCTCTGTCTTCTTTTCCTTGACTGACTCTTCGTGCAGCTATTTCAACAGCTCTTCCCATGACATACCTTCACTCTCCAACTATTTTAGGACCAAGATCTTGATCAAGCCGTGATGGTATAACTATGTGTCGACCTGGTCTTCCCTTCCATCCTGTACACTTCTAGCCATTTTCTCTAGGATTTTGAGAAAGAAGTGAGGGAAGTTCATCCTCCAATGAATGTGCTGGCCTACTTCAAAGTGTTGTAGCATACTGAAGTGATACACCAGGGTGTGGGTGTATCTCCCTTCATAGGTCATGAATTTCTGCAAAATAAATAGGAGGTCCTGCCATTGATCCAGTAGGGCTTTGCACGAGACTCCGCATTTCTAGTTTACCTCTATCTTTTTTATCCTCGACAAAATGCTAGCAGTGTTTGCTTTCTAGGTTCTGGTTGTTGAACCACTTTTCTCCTGTATTCTCCAAATCTGTTGCTACTACTACAAATTTCTTCGTGACTTTAAATTTTAGCGGCCCAATTCTCACTTGGCCGTTCTTAAAACCTTTTGCAAATTGTAGGGTAACCTCTCTGTCATACCTGTCAAACTTCTGCAGGAACTGTAGAAATCCCGACTCTCACAACAGTGCAAGACTATTGCGATATTCGGTAGTTTGCTCAATTTTGCTGAGAGACAGGGGTTCATTTCAGGCAGACGACATTGCTGCTAGTGGCTGTGAATAGCTAAGCTCTAAGACTTTGCATGCAATACTAGGGAATCAACCTTCATAAATAAAAATATAACCATTCATCCACCGTATTTCCGATTCATTTGCCGTAGATACTCATCATTTCTAGTCAAACCTAATTGGTACGCGCGACAACAGTTTAACGATTAAGTGCAATAATACTTATAGTGAAGGGGCGTTTAGGATAAATGGAGGAGCGAGGGAATTATGAGTGAAAGACATTTCAAATCATGGCGAAGCAGGGTAGATTATATGCAAGCAATGATTAACACAATTCTTACATTTCTTCATAATTACAAAAAGAGGACTTAGCATTCATTAAAAGATATCATGGTTTCTACTTAAAAACTTTGTACTTTTAACTAATTTCCTCCTAGGTAGTGTAATAGCATAAATACTCATCGATGACCTAAAAAGATGTCATATAAATTTCAATAATGACCTCTTTCTTATGTCATTTGATAAATTGTACTATGTTGTTGACGAAGTGCATGCTCGTACTGATCTTTGTACCGCTTAAATCATATCGTTTTGATGGTACTTTTCTACTCATCTTATCACATAGGACAACATGCTTTCACTAGTTCAAGCATAATATTAAGACAAAGAATTAAAATGTAGGTTGGATTTCACATGATTTCCTCAACTTTGTTCTGAAGTTTGCTTCACCCTTTCTGATGTTTCAGAGCACATCCTTTTTGCTCTTCGTATGCAAGATCCTGCAATAAACGCATGAGGGAATAAAGGAGTGGGAAAGGGAAATTTTCAGAATGGGAAGGAATTCTGTTACATGGATTCTAGGAAAGTACCAAAAGAGGGAATGAATAGAAGTGGGATAGGAAAAAAAATCAAGGTTAAAGTGGGATTTCTTTGAAATAGACAGGGTAAATTTAGAAGAACCTGGGAAGGTCAATATTCTGGGATTAAAGAAGAAAACTGAGGGAGCATTACCAAAGTGGAATATGAAGAAAGGAAAAATAATTTTCTTTGGAAAATCTACCTACACTGGTGCAAGAAAAATAACTGCAACGAAACTTAAGCATTACTTGAATAAAAAAATATCCATGCTAATTACCCCAACTATATAAAGGTTGGTTCTAATGAAATTTCTTCTACTTGGTGGTAGCTTAGCATACCTAAAGATCAAGTAGCATTTTATTTTTATTAGGAATTCTTGATCTTCCTACCAGCAAGCTGGTTTTCAAGTTGACCCTTCTGCAATCATGTCAACAAGCTGATTTTCATAATTACAGGAAAATATTTTTTCTTTATATATTTTTTTTATTTCTTTCTTATTATTATTATTATTATTATTATTTTGAGAAGAAGAAAAATTCATGTCTCCAAAAAGTTGGTATTACCATTTTCCACTATCGTCCCAAATTGTTGTTGGACTTGTTGTGAAAAATCCTTCTTGGTAAGTGGCTGAAAGTACTTCTTTAACGTGTGTCCATTTACCAAGAATACTGAATCTTGTCCATCAATAGTTTTAACTTCAACTGCTCCATTCTCGAATATTCAGATCACTTCATAAGGTCCCATCCACCGTGTATGGAATTTCCGTTTCAAAATTTTAAATCTAGAATCATAATGGAGCACCCAATCACCTAGCTGGAACTCCTTTTTCTGAATAAAATTGTCATGCCATCTCTTACATTGTTGTTGAATTAGTATGTTTTGCTGAACAACATCCCTTCAAAATTCATCTAGCTCATTTAATTGGAGAAGACATTGTTGCTGTGCCTCAGAGATCTAGCCCTAATTGGACTACAGTCCTGAAAGTTTTGATCTGGAATTCAATTGGTAACAGAACCTGTTTGCCATATACCAGCTCATACTATGTATGTCTCGTGCTATTTCTCCAAGTGGTTTTGTATGCCCACAACGCTTCTAGTAATCTTTCAGCCCAGTCTTTTTGATGCATATTGACTGTGTTTGTAAGAATGGACTCGATCACTTTGTTTGTATCTTCCACGTAGCCATTTGCTTGTAGGTGATACGACATGGACTTCTTGTGTTGGATCTTTTATTGCTCCATTACACCCTGTACCATATTAGAAATAAACTATGGACCATTGTCAGAAATAATTTCTCTAGGCACACCAAATCTAATAAAGATTTTAGTAAAAATAAAATCAACAACAACTTTTTCTGTTGCAAAAGAAACAACTTTAGCTTCTACCCATTTTGTAACGAAATCTGTACAAACCAAAATATGCTTTTTACTTAATGATGTTGGATTTATTGGCCCTATAAAATCAATAGCCCATTTTTCAAATGGCTCAATCATAACTTGAGGGCATAAAGGCATTTCATTGGTCTGATCAGGCTGGCCCATTCACTGACAACTATCACAACGCTTAACATACTATTTGGCATCCTTAAACAAGGAAGGCGAAAAGTAACCAGTGCGCAATACTTTATATGCAGTCCACTTATCAGTGAAGTGGCCTCCACAAGGTTCATCATGAGTAGATTTCAAAAATTCAAACACTTCCTCCTCTCTTACACATATATAGATAATCAGATCTGGGTTGGTGTAAAATAGATCTCCTAGAATCGAGGAATATGCATCATTTTTCTGAATAATATTCCGCTTTTCATGGGTGGACAAGTGGGGTGGTGTTTTCCCAGTAACCAAGTAATTAGCAATGTCAGCAAACCATGGAGAATCTGTTGACATAGCAAAGATATTTTCATCTAGAAAATCATCATTAACAAGAGTTGGTTCACCAGGATTATCAAATCTAGAAAGAAATTCTGCTACAACATCAGATTTTCCTGGTCTATCAACAATAGTAATATTAAACTCCTGCAATAATAGTAACCACCTAGTCACTCTACTAATAGTTAAAGTTTTGTTCGTCAAATATTTAATTGTTGAATGATCAGTATGCACAAATACTTCATATCTTGTAATATAGTGTCTAAACTTATTAATTGCAAAAATCACAGCTAAAAACTCTTTCTCTGTAACTGTATAGTTTAATTTAGCAGAAGACAAATTTTT
This sequence comes from Pinus taeda, assembly GCA_000404065.3. Lineage (NCBI taxonomy): Eukaryota > Viridiplantae > Streptophyta > Pinopsida > Pinales > Pinaceae > Pinus > Pinus taeda. Next base: position 146,091 of record APFE030713671.1, read on the forward strand.
ACTAATATAATAAATAGCGTAGGATTGCTTATTTTCCTCTTGTCCTAGAGCTATGCCAATAGCCAAATCTGAAGCATCAGAGGAAATATGAAAAGGTAGAGACCAGTTAGGACCTCTTAGAATGGGTGCCTGTACTAAGTTTTCCTTCAATGTTGCAAAAGACTATTGCCAAGCTGTAGTCCAAGAAAATTCACTATCCTTATCTAGAAGTCTAAAAAGAGGAGCAACTATCTTAGAAAATTTTTCAATGAATCTTCTTTAGTAACCAGCATGTCCTAAAAAACCTCTTACTTCCCTTTGAGTTTTGGGTGTAGGAATATGCAAAATGATTTCAATCTTTGCTGGATCAACCTTGATACCTTTATTGGAAATCAAATGGCCAAGTACCACCCCTTCTTTGCACATCAATCTGCATTTCTTGTCACTCAATGTGAGATGGGATTCCTCACACCGAAGAAGTACTTTTTTCCAAATTTTCAAGAGCTTCCTAAAAAGAATCACCAAACACAAAAAAGTTATCCATATAAATTTCCACAAATTCTAGATTAGCAAAAATACCCAAGACTGCCCTTTGAAAGGTAGTTGGGGCATTACATAAACCAAAGGGAATCACTCGATAAGAAAATGTACCCCATGGACATGTAAAAGTAGTTTTATCCTGATCTTCAGGTGCAATCTGTATCTGGTTATAACTAATGAAGCCATCCAAAAAATAAAAATATTTCTTTCCTGCAAGGGTATCAAGCACATGGTCAACGAATGGGAGAGGGAAATAATATTTGAGAGTGGATTTGTTAACTCTCAATAATCAAAACAAATATGCCATGTCCCATCCTTCTTAGGTACTAGCACTAATGGAGAGACCCACTAACTATTGGAAATACGATAGATAAAACCAACATCAAAGAGTTTCTGTACTTCTTCTTTCACAATATCTCTTAGAGCTGGATTCATTTGCCTTTGGGGTTGTCGGATAGGTCAGGATCCTTCCTGAATATAGATATGATGTGGGTAGGTTTCAGGAGAGATACCCTTCATATCTTCATAACCCTATGCAAAGGCACTAAGATGGTTTCGCAACAAATTCACAAGCTGCTCTTGCTGAGATGAGTCCAAATCTGAACTAATATACAAGGATTTACCAGGGCTAATCTCAACAAGAGTAGTATGAGGCTCGAGAGTATTCAAGAGAGTGGTCAAATGCAGTGGTGTAGAAGAATGAGGATCATGATCTTCTTGAAAATCTAGGCTGAGAATTTGGCTCAAGGGCTCAAAATTAGGCATAGTGTCTAGATTATTCAGGAAGTCTTGAATCTCATCTTCTTGTGAGGACCCAATATAATGATGGATAAGGGAGATAGGTTGAGTCTCATCATCGCTACTTTGATCCAACCATAAAGTATCTTGAAGATCCTGAATGGATCTGGCAAGGGGATATAAGGTAAATTTCTTCATAGAGTCTCCATGTGAAATATACATATCAGTAGAACGACATCCAATATATGCATTGGCGGTAGCAAGCCATGGTTGACCCAAGATCAAGGGGTGCCCTCCTACTGGGTTCTTTGGCTGAAGCATAATGAAATCAGTAGGATATTCCGAAGAATCTAATGAAATGATCACATTATCCAATACTCCTTCTGGCTTAATTTTATATCTATCTGTTAACTCAAGCATAGTGGGAGTAGGGTGAAGGTGGGTTAACTAAAGTTGGTCCATGGTTCGCTTTGTCATGACATTAATGGCTGCCCCCAAGTCTATAAGAACATTAGAGACAAGGACATTACCAATTTGAACTGAGACAACAGGGTTTCCAGGATCAGTATATTTTTCCATAGATACACATCCTGTCATTAACTCTGCTTCCCTACCAACAAATTGAATGCTTTGAGGTTCCAATTTCTTCCTCTCGAGTTTCCTAAGATAGAGTTCATTAATAATCTTAGTGGAAATAGGGATCCTTTGATGGCTTGAAGCAAATGTATCTTAATGAAAAGATTCTGAAGCTCTGATGCCAAGCTACTCTCAGAAATAGGCTCCCTTCTTTCCATAACTAGCCTCTCTAGGAAGGGAGGCTGGTTGGAAGAAGGTGGCAAGGATCTAGAGGGTGAGGGTTGTTTGGTGACTACTTTCGGAGAATGGTTAAGAGTTTCCACTTCTCCTTTCTCTTCAACAATCACTATGGGTCAGTTCTGATTTTCGACTATTACAATCCTTCCTGATCTTAACTAGATATCATGAACCCCAAATGGAATAGACTGGTACCCAAATGATAAAGGTGGGTTTGTTACATAAATCATTTGCACTTATTTGTTATTGTTAGGATTAGGCATAGGTTGAGCAGGAAATTGAGGAGGTCGAAAAGGTGGAGGTAAAGGAAATGGTGGATTAGAATGAATCGAAAGTTGCAGCATTGAGTTTTGTGTATAAGGATATGACTGCATAAGTGGCTAGTAGGAATATGGGGAATGAGTTGACCCTCTCCAGCCTGGCTGCCATGGTTGAGAAGGTTGTCCATGCTGATATTGATTTCCATACTTCCACTACTGATTAGTGTTAGGATAAGAATATGCATGTGAATTATAACCAAAATAGTGTGGAGAAAATTCAGGAGCCATACCTGCACCTACCTGAGGCCAATTTCTTCTTGCTCCCATAACATTCAAGTATTCAACTTCAGGCTGTCCTCTTGTGAATATAGCTTTAAGTACTGGTAGGGAGGGACATTTTCCGATGATATGGTCTTCCGCACAAATAGCACACTTATTAGTTTCTTTTAAATTGAGAGGACACTCTTTAGGTGGATGCTTATCTCTACATTTAGGACAAAAAATACATAATGACTCTTGTTCTTTTATCAGTTTTTGCTAGAATTTTAAAGATTCCAACTGTTTAGAAACAACATTCATTATATCAATTTTCATGTTTTCCTTTTTATTTTCTAGTCCAATAATCATAGCATCGATAGATTCAGTTTTTTTATTTCTGTTTCAAGTTCCTCTACGAGATCTATATTGATTTCTTGAAAATTTTCTGCGTAATTCACAAATTTGATCAAAATTTTGCTGAGAGATGTCACCTTGTCCCAGTAGATTTAGATTATTTCTAGCATTATCAGTAAGTCCTCTTAAGAACAAGGTTCTAATAGTTCTGGAATCAAGCCTAAGTTTTGACCTTTGTAGAATATAGAGAAATCTTTCTAAGTAATCTTCAAGAGTTTCATCATCATCTTGTATGATCGTAAAAATTTCATCCTGCATGTCCCGAGTTTTGTAATATTTCTAATATTTAGACAAAAACACTCTCTTCATCTGTACCCAAGAGGTTATAGAGTTTCCTCTTAGCCTCATGAACTAGCGCAAGGCTGAGTCTTTGAGGGTAGTAGGAAATAATCTTAACTTCTGAGCATTAGTTGAATAATCAAAACTTCTACACAAAATATCAAACTCGAATAGAAAAGAGTCAGGGTCTTCATGAAATTTACCATGGAAATGGGGGAGAGCTGATGGTGGAATATTCTTCATCTATGCCATAATATCAAGATCCACAATTGGAAACACAAAAGTGGATTGTTATTCACTTACCTGATCCTGGTTTTCACTAGACCCTTACACATAAATTTCGTGATCTGCCATTATCTCTTTGTTACTCTCGACAGGCTGAACCACACTTGAGTTGTTGTCAGTAGAATCCAGGTGGATTGTTCCTGTGTGATGGGTTTGATTGGTATTCTTTCTTACAGAAGTATACCCAATATGAGAATGGTTTTCAAAATTCTTTTAGCCCTTAGTGGGATTTGAACCCTTACCTTTCCTAGGCATTCATTTCAAAGAAAGAAAAACAACCTGTAATTTCTAATAAAAAGATGCTATCATATATCAATTAACACCAGTAAAATTCCTTCAAAAGAAAAATCTTTCCCAAACAATGCTGAAAGAGAAAAAATTACCTCTATTGCACAATCAAAAAATTCTTACCAAATCAAATTGCCTCGCCGACAATGACGCCAAAATGTTGGGTGTAGGAATTACACTTAAGTAAACTCCTCAACACTTAAATTGTCAACTCGGGGGATTCGTAAACTTAGAGACAAAGCATAGGCAATGTCAGAGATGGTATGAATATTTCTAATATCAAATCCTACTTTCTTTAAAGGAAAAATTGCAGAATCAAACTATAGAGGAAAAAGGCAACTCGAACCATCAAAATAATCCAAGGCTAGAACAAGAAGAAAGGTGCTTGCAAAAGAGATTCAGAAATAAAAGGAGGAAATTACTCTAGCTTACTATTGATTAACTACTGAGAATGGTTTTATTTAGCAAAGACACCTTAGCAGCCTTCAACAGATGGGCCCCTTCAAACCTGCTTATGTAAATATGCCCTTCTTGTAGGAATCGATCTTGCGCTAGTGCAGTCTGGTTGCACTAGTGCAGGAACAACAATTTATGCAGAAGGTGTGAAGTAATGTCTTATACTAAAAGTGTTTTTTTTCATGAAAGGGCTTTGAACTTTCCCAAGTCCAAAGCACTTAGATCTAGTACCAAGAAATTGGTTCTTATACCTGATCAGAGCTTCTTACACTTTAACTTTCCAATTCTTGAAACCAATGCTTAATTACTGCAAGTGTTATGAAACCAGATTGCATATCAAAAAGATGAATATCTGCAGAAGTGAAGAAATAATATTTTTCAATTTATCCTGTTGTGAAATGTTAACGAAAGTAAGAAAGCTCTTAAAAGTAAACTAAATAGGCTTACTACATCACACTATCTAGCATTGGTGCAAGAACAGTTCTCCTGCTCAGACCAGGCAGAAACCAACCCAAACATACAGAAAGTCAATAGCACACCAATGTGCACTGATGCAAGTAATTTCTCCTGCTCGAACTAGGTGGGGAGAACTAAACCAATTGTGAAAAAGGTAAATAGCACACCAACATGCACTAGTGCAGATAATTTCTCCTACTCGAACTAGGTAGGAAAAACCAACTCAAAATTAGATGCAAAAAAGGAAATTTAACTACTTCAAGCTGCAGATCTGATTTCACTCAGACAAGAATTTAAATGGTGTAAAGTAAATCACACTTGGAAGTTCAAAAACATAAGTTACAAGATCAGAAAAGAGGGAAAATGTGCTGGATTGGCTGGGCCCTAGCCAACCAACACATTTCCCTTTCAAACGAAAATGCTACTCAGTACCAAATCTATTCATCAACTTTTAAACATAAATAATAAAATTCATGAAGCGTAAGGTGGAGCTCTTCTTATTAAGTCATCAAAGAAAGTACATGCATGATTACATATCTAGCCAAGATTTGGGAGATAACAAAAGATGGGCCTGTTAGCACCTTCCTGGTTCTACTCTCTATTCTATACAATTCTATCAACCATTTAGCATCTCGTCCTATTTACATTTCTTCTTATATAGATCCTTGGCCGAAGGCCAAAAGGATCGTTAACTCGTTACATAGCCGATTGCAGAATAAGCTTTCGTTACAACAAAATACATAACTGATTACAAAATAAGCTTTGGTTACACCATATTACATAACCAATTGCAAAATAAGCTCTTGGCCTCCACAATTAGAAATTTTAACATAACAGGCCATGGCTATCTCCAGTTGTTTGTTCCACCTAAGTCCGATCTTAGCTACTCCAAATTGACTTGTCGTTATAACTGGGACTTGGCTACCTTCATATATGTTCTGTCGTTCGTGGCTGAGGTGGCACAAAATTAGGTGGCAATCTAAGAGATCTGGATTTGTTACCAAGATTCACGGTGCTAGCACTGGTGCGAGATCTGATCTGTGCTTAAAATCAACGGTCAAGGTGAGCATTTAACTATTAAATAACATAGGAGGTAACGATAAGTTACAAAAGTAATTCTAAGTAGGAAATCATGTAATAAATAGTTAATAAATTCTAAGTTAAATTAAAAAATGTAAAATAGGAAGTTAATGCAAAATGTGTCATCATTCTCGCACTAGTGCAAGATGATAGCGCATAAGATAAGTAAAACAGGGATAAATGGTTATGATTTGGGAAGGGAAAAATGGTCAGAAAGGATGCAAATTAGGGAACTAACAATACACACAAATCTATTTTATTAAGGTCACGTATATGTACTAGGGTTTGAGTTGCTACTTGATGATGTATGTTCTATTTGTTGCTATCTGTCAACGATGTATTCATAAATGTCGTATGTATCGAATAATGTTGATTGGGTCGATTTGGTTGTAGATTGCAATAATGGTTAGTGATGATGCTATAGGATGTTGATCTATGATTGGGTTTCTTTTGTGACTTAGCATGTTAGTAACTCAATGGGTGATATAGTGATTCAGTTTTAACATTCAATGATTTAATATATGTATGCAAATTTTATGCACAAGAAATGTGTACATACATGAGTATAATTCATAAAAATCACGAATATATTCTGAAATTAATTTTGATAAGGGATTGCAGTGACAATACTTTGTTTTTGTGATGACTAAAAATGTTATTACTCAGTGAATGACTAAGTATCAATTTGAATGGTTGATTTATCTTGTTTTGATCACTTATTTATTGATTGGTAACTTGGGTTCTTCAGTATTATGTGGCTTGATGTTTTAGTGATTCAATTGGTTTAAAATGCTTCAACGATTGTATTTAAGATTTTGTGGTTTAGTATTTCAGTTTGGCATTTTGTTTTGGGCTTATTGTTGATGTCACAGGTCTAGTGTGAAAATATGATGAAATGTACCCTACAAGTTTTGATGTTTATATAAGGTAGGTGGATCTAGTGTGAAACATTCTCAAACACGGTCTACACGGTGTTGATGGTTGCATCCTTCAGTGATAGGGGTAGGAGCTCCCTTCCAGTAGGAGTTGGTAAACAATATTAAGGGGTTGTAGCTTGCTTCTAGTGAGTGCTAGAGAATGATTGGAGGTTGTAGCCTCCTGTAGGTGGGTGCCTATCTACTAGTAAGAGTTTGAACTAGTACAAGATGTAATGACAATTTTATTTATATAATAAAAAAGAAGACAAAGACGATGAAAACAATGGTTTTCTCCCACATTGGGTTTCCACCTAAAATGCTAGTGTTCATATGTGTTGATGTATTTCTTATGTGTTGTAAACTATCAGTTCTTTACTACATACTAAATGTATAATGAACTAATAATACAATGATTAAGTTAAACATTTGATGGAAGTTCTAGAAATGTAAGTAATCTGAATATACATGGTTTGTATTCACTATAGTCGCATACACATGCAAGTTACAAGAATAAAAATAGCATACATATTCATGAATGTGAAATTGGAAATTAAAGTGAATTGAAAATATTGATTCACCCCCACCCTCTTAGTAATTTTCCTAGAAATATGTACCCAAGATCCATCTTTACTAGGGACTTGTTTCCAACAAATTTCTGCTCTTTGGTAGAGATCATAGTACCTTAAGCTTCTTATAAAGTTCCTCCTTTCGATTTCACGAATTTCATCTTCATCATTACGGAGCCTTCATCTTCTAGTTCTTATTTGTAGGGCATCAGCCAACCATTCATTTCCTTCAATGAACCATATGTTTAAACCAATAGTCGTGTCATTCCTCTCTTCATCGGAAAGTTATCTTCTAGTCCACATCTAGCTTTTATTCATACAACTACCTTTTCTAGGTGATGTTCCATTCAATATCTTGCATCCAACCACATGAGTGGTAGTTGTAGGTAACATCTACAACTCTCTTTCGGTAGCCTTGTATAAACCCATCTAGACATTATTCAAAAATAAAATTAGAACATTAAATCAAAGTTACCTTTTATGATGGCCTTTCATCATGACATCTACTTGCTTGCAACATCAAAATCTTACACTTTCATAAACACATCTCCAAGGAATTCAATGTCAGGGGTCTCCTTCTGTTACAAATTTTTTCAAAGTATTCATACCTTCTCCATGGAGATGTCTTAGCCAATTCTTTTATTCATCGGATGTTGATTCCCTTTTCATACATGAGCATGGTTGCATTTTTCACAATATGTTATTTCTTTCTTCATATATTAATCCCCAAGAACTTCCATTCATAATTCCTTCATCTTTTTCAACCACCTCATATTCCATATGAGGACATATTATGCTGATTTCATCCTGTCAATTTGTGAACCATGAATTTCTTGCATATTTCCAAAGGAATAAATTCCTTTTCTTTGATCATGCTTATGAGGTAGAGAATTCACCCATGATATCTGAAACTATATGATGACATGACTTAATCTATCAAATACATGCATACATAGCTCTTTTCTCTTTTGGTCATCTTAGAATTACTTCAACAACTTCCTTTCCTTGATTGAAAGTACTTCAACCATCTTGACATGCCACATTATTTTGTCACCATAGCATCATCCTTCTAAAAAATGGATCCCACACAAGGTGGAATGATCATTGAGGCACTTGCTTCTTCCAAGTAGAGGTGGACCTTCTAATGAAGATTCAAATGGAGAATCTTGATTATCCTCATCCTCTAAATGATCCTTCCTAATGATGATGATGTATGATGAATTCTATGCTAGATGACTCTCTTATACTCATAAGTATTGTTTATGCTTTTAGTGAGGTTACGAAGAACTACTTCCTTTCTATGATTACTGCTACATCCATGTAGACTTCTACTTCAACTATCTTCCAGCATTCTATAAGGATGTCATGAGCTCTCGCTTCAATCATGTGCTTCTAAGATGATGCCATTTCCTAATATCATCCTATCATACTTATATTTCTTTCTACCATGATAGTATCTTTCATGAAAAATTGATAAAGAACACAATGAAGGAAATTATTTTAGTAGTAGTAGATATCATTCACTTCCTCCTTCTATGATTTCTTCCTTTTGACTTCTTCCACTTCTTTGATGACATGGACTTCTTCACTTCCTCTTTTGTTGTTGTCCTTATTTATTTTAGGACAGTTTATCTTGTAGTGCCCATATTAATGAAAACCATAACATTGGATTTTTGACATATTTGTGTTCTTCTTTTTCCCAATTTTTCCTTTTCTTTTGGCCATGGAAATATGCACTTGAACATGTTCCCTTGGTCCCACATCATTCTTTGATTTTATCTTGGTTTCTTCAATCTTACACAATGACCAAAGTTCACTGAATGGGGTGACGTCCTTCTTTGCATAAAATCTTGACAGAGTTGCCCCATTCATCAGGTAATGCATTGAGTACCACGGTAGTTATTTCTTTATCGAACATTATTTATACCAACTTTTGCAGTTGGTCTCTTATTTATGACACCCTCATAAGATATGAGGTTATTCATTTTTCCTTTGATACCTTCATCTTATACATCTTGGTTCTCAAAGATATGACTTCTCTAGTGATGCTTACAGAGAACAAATATACTAGCTTCTCGTAGATTTCTTTTAATGTCTCCAACATTGATACATAAGGTATGGGGGAATCATTGATGGATTTTATAAGGATCCTTTGATCCCTTAATTCCCCTTTCATGTACTTCGATATTTCTTTAGCTTCTTCTTGCGATGGTTTGGATACATTTCCATTGATATGAGCAATAACTTAATTCTCTATGAGGATGAAACCTGTCCTCTTTTTCAATGTAAGGAAGTTTTATGTCCCAAACAATTTGTTTCTCTCCTTGAAAAATGAAGTCATTTTTATAGATTCAAACATATATATTAATATACTTACTTGTCAAGTGAAGATAACCCTTGATGATGAAATATTGAACTTGATTCCTTTCTTGATGATGTTGGTAATAGAAGATGTCTTCCTTCAAAAGTAATCCTTGAATCAAGAAGAGGGAAATCACCTTCGTTTTTTTTATGATGATGACAATGCCTTCTCCTTGCTTATTTGGGTGATAAAGTAGGGTGTAATGGATTTTCCAAGGTGCTTAGAATTAGACTCTTCCTTTAATCGAGTGGACGTCAGGTCCTTGAGGTATTCTTTTGTTCAATATACACGCTTTCCAATCATGCTTAAATTGAAGATCCCTTCTTTGAATGAGTTAGTTTTTTGAGGTCTTCTTTGATTCTTCTTAGTTAATTCCTTTAAGATGATGAGGGGGTTAGTTATTCTTGATTATTGGTGCTCTTTATGTTTCTTAGATGATCTTCTTATCCTTCAACCCTTGAGTATCCTTCTTTAAGCTGTCTTTCCTTGATGTAGTCACCTGAGCTATGATACCATGTTGAGAAATCTAGGGGAAACACATTAGGTGATTTCACTTACTTTGATAAATTATTGTGATGTATTTTTATTTAATTAGATTCTTCTTTCTCATGATTATATTTAGTGTTCTTATCATAAAACTACTACCAAATCATAAAGAACAATGAGACAAGAGCACACAATATGTAGGTGATCAGCCAGGGCCAAAACCTCTCTTCTTGAGAGGAAAAACCACAAGAATTCTTATCTTCTTATGTAATATTCAATTGAAAAATTCTAATACCTATGAACCTTGAATGATACCACTCCAAGACCAAGTCAACCTTTCTTATTGATGACCTTTTTTTACAACAATTTCAATCTTAGCAAATTCTACCCAAACAGTTTCTTCTGCAACTTCGACCTAGTAGTTCATTCTGCAACTTTGATCCAACAATTTCTTCTGCAACTTCGACTCTAGCAACTATCCAACACTTCAAATTTCCCATAAACTTTCTAGTATTTTGATTTTCTTAGCATCTTCCTAACACTCTTACTTACCTAGTAACTTTCTACCACTTTGACTTGCCCAACAAATTTCTAGCACTTCGACTTTCCCAACAAATTTCCAACACTTTGACTTTCCCAAAATTTTTCTAAATACATGAATTTTCGAACAAATTTATAAAACCTATCATAAGAGAGAGAGAAACCAAAAACTTTGATCTTGGTTTTCTTCTTCTTTCTCTTCATTTTCCATCTTATTCCTTAAGGCTGACTTTCTCGAGGCACCATGACAAGGTCTTGAAGGGTATTTAACTCTAATTTGACTCAAATAATTTTTTCTTTACAATATGTAACATGCCTAAAAGGGTCTTTCATACATGACAATGAATGTTATGACTTGCTGACTCAAGTACAAGCCCTAGAAATGGGTGTTTGACCTAAAAATAAATTTCCCTTAAGCATGAAACCCATGCCTCAAGAATGACTAAAATAAATTTATTTTTGTCTTTAAAATAAATACCTAAAATCATGATTACACATGCTATTATGAAGAGTGAACCTAGATACATATTTCAACAATATATAAATCCAAGATAATGTTAGACCCATTAGACAACCTCCAAGAAGGATGAATCCTAATTTGAGGGAAATTATGAATAAAGAATTGCAAATATTTCTTAAGGTAAACCTTATCTATCCAATTTCTTATAGTTGGAGGGTTCCCCATTGGTTATTATTCTAAATAATAATGGTAAGTGATGAGTCTATATGGATTACAGGGAATTAAATAAAGCAACTTTAAAATATCATTTTCCACATCCTTTTATTTATCAAGTGTTAGATTAGCATGGAAAATAAATTTTTCTTTTCTTGATGGCTTCAATGGTTATAATCATATTAAAATGGCACCAAAAGACCAAGATAAGTCTACATTCACATGTCCTTGCATAACACATGCTTATAGAGTACTTCATTTTTTATAATGCCCCTGTTACATTGCAAAGAGAGCTAGTAGGTGTTTTCTCTGACTTGATTCATGATTGTGTTGAGGTATATATGGATGATTTTACAATTTATGGAAATTGTTTTCAAGATGCTTTGGATAAACCTGATAATTTATTTATTAGATTTCAAGAAGCTAACATTTCTATTACCAATGAAAAATGATTTCTGATGTTTAATGAAGGCGTTGTTTTGGTGCATCACATTTTAGGTTTCAAAATTAAATTTGACTGAACACAGGTTGAATTCATCACTAAAATTTTAATATCGAAATCTCAAAAGGACATAAACATTTTTCTTGGATTTATAATCTATTATAGAATGTTTATATAAAATTTCACAAAAAACGTATTTTCCATTTCTTAAATTGATTTCCAAAGATTGTGAATTTTATTTGGATTCTTCATTTTAGTTATATTTTGATTCATTAAAACAAAAACTTTCTAAAGCACCTATTTTAATTGGGCCAAATTGGTCCCTCCCATTTCATATTTCTATAGATCCTTCAAATACAATTTTAAGGGTTATCTTTGACAAAAATATCTAACTCCTTATGCAATCTATTAAATGAGTAAAACTTTAACTTGTACATAGTTGAATTATCAATTACCGAAAATGAGTTTTTAGCAATAATCCATACCATCAACAAAGTCAGGCATTATATAATTGGATACAAAACTTTTATTCATACTAATCATTCTTCCATTAGATATCTAATGAACAATCCTATATCTAATGATAGAATTACCATATGGATTCTATTGTTATAGGAATTTAACATCACCATAATGGTACAACCTGGAAAGAATAATATAGTTGTTGATTATATTTCTATAATCCAAAAAATTAATACAATAGTTCTTGTAGAGGATACTTTTCTTGATGAACATCTATTTGCAATTTTCTACTAAATCTCCTTGGTTTGTAGATATTGCTAACTATTTGGCAATAGGAAATTTTCCAACATAATTATCAACGAAAGAGAAACAAAAAATTATTGGATCTAGTGGAACTGACTCTTGGAAAGAAGGAGAATTGTATCAAACTAGACGAGTTCTAATTTAGGAGGTGTGTAAGAGAAGATCAAGTACCTGATATATTCAAAGCATGCCATGATGAGCCATGTGGACGATATTTCTCTAATATAAGAACTTCATTCAAAGTCCTTATTTATGGATGTTATTGGCCAACCCTTTCTAAGGATGCCAAAGAATATGTTAAGAGATGTGATAGTTGTCAGAGAATGGAGAGACATGTTGAAATTTTTAGTCTGATAAATTTATGTAGTTAAAAATAATTTGAGTAACTATCTAGTTTCATCAAAATTCCAAGCAACGAACATAGTCCAATTTATACATCAACAACAACTTAAAGGAGCAAACAATTACAAACATCCAGGAAGGTAACAAAGGTAATGCATGATATTTTTGTTTTACTAAAGATAAACTGTAGACTTAGAATATTTGGACACACACACAGACATAGCTTAAGATCAATAAAAGGCTCATTAAAAAAGCCTCCATACTAATAAATGATGGAAAAAATATGTTCCATATTTTCTTGATGGTGGAATCATGTCATACCCGATTCCATTGATTAACCATTAAAAACAATACCAATTGATTAATCATAAAATCATTATGATTTTATTGATATATCATATAATGATTATGGGATTAGATAGTCCTATCAGTATTTTGTTGTCTCATGTACAACTCATGAATCACAACGTTTCCAAATTTCACTCCACTACCAATGTAACCTTCTTATCACCCATCTCCAGGACTATTCCATACCAATAGTAGTTGACTAAGAATGCATTCCAAAGCTTGAAATTACCAAACACTTAGAGATGGACATCATCATTCGAGAAGATCCAGTGGCTGTTTCTTAAAGCATATCCAAAAGGCAAAAGATAGTTACAGACAGTTGGATGGTCGAAGCTTTTCGAGAAATTTCACAACCATGATGTGGAGGTAACAAGGGAATTTGCCAAGGATTTTGACTATGTTGAGGAAGAAATTGGAGACATAAGATAAAAGTAATAAAATATTTTCTCGCAAAGGCTATAGAGCTATTGAGGATGGGGGAGAATTAGTTTAATCTTCAATGAACTAAGGATGATTCGTGGAAGAATCTACTTAAAAAACCTAATATGGATCTCACAAGTTGGGCAAAAGGTATACCAGGGTCAACATTCAAGAATAAATGGAGAAAACTACTTTATATTCTCCAAATGTTCATAACATGCAAGGGAAGGTATGCCACAGTCTTCTTTTATCACATAATACTTCTAATGCATTTTAAAAAAGGGAAAACATCAATTTGACTTATTATTTGATTAGTAATATTAAGAATATGGATTTCAATATACAATGGAACTCCATAAATATAGACATGATCCTTTATCATTTTGACTTAATAAAAATTCTAGTTGAGGAGGAGTCGAAACTAAAATATTATTATTGGGTGTGTTCTATTATAAGGAGTCACTTTAAATATATGTCTTAAGAAACAAAAAACAATGGTTCAAAGTGAAAATAGAGAAGGAATATGGTTTTGGTTTTAGAAACTTCAAACCCTAATCTTACAGAATTAAATTCAAGAGTCATGGAAACATCATCATAAGAAACAAAGGAAATTGTGCCTATAGAGACAAAGGATCAGGCGAAGAATTCAGTAGCAGAGTTTGAAGAATTTCTTACGAATGATGAGACCCCATTTTCTGAGTTTGTTGAGCAAGGAGATTCCTCAAAATCAAGTAAAGTAAAATGGCAAAGTACAAGACAAAAATGGAAAATTAAGACTCATAAGAAGATACTTTTGAAAACAAAAAGGAATTGATAGAAACAAATGATAATATTCTAGAACAAATAAACCATGATACTGCCATTATAACTATTCTAGAAAAGAAAGAAAATAAAAGGAAAAGTTCTAAGGTATCAAAGGATTCATAAAGATAAAACAGGTATAGAAGGGTAACTAGAATTATGACAAAAGATGGTAATGAGAATAACCCTATTTCACCTAAAACAATGGAAACTCAAAAGTGAGCAAGCTTGAATCATCATCAACAAAGATAGGAGGAGAGAGTCTAAAGGTTGAAAAAATTCAACAACAAGAGTATGACTACATCAATTCCTCGGTATAGGAGGAGCATAATGAAAAGGTACAACATTACTCTCATTTTCTTGAACACTATTTTGATAATGACATACCTACACCTCTGATCCATAGTTTAGAACAATGTAATTTTCCTTTCAATATTCCTATGAAAATAAGAGGTAGCATTTAACTTGAAGTTTTAGAAAAGCATGTCAAAATAGAGAATAAAATCCTCAAAGAGGAAAACCACAAGATTCCCAAAATTTTGATGCCTAAAAGGTTGTATCATTAGTACCATAAAAATTCCAAGCTCAAGAAAGCTAACAAGGAACTACATTTAAATATCAAAGTTCTGAAGGAAAATATGTTGATGAGGAAGCCAAGATGGTATTTTTCCATGAAAAAGAAGCGCACCCAAAACAACTTAGACAATCTTATCTAGATATCCAAAACCATACTCTAAATGAGGAAGTTGACAGAAATTTTGGAATTTTGTTAAGTGCATGAGGGCATGCAATATATTAAGTGTGGGGGAATTATGGGCTCCATAATTAGCATATTTATATCAATTTTATACTTTAGTTTGACTACTTTTACCTTATAGAAACATTCATAACCAACCTTTCTACATCACTTTATCATATTCCACATGAACATTCACTATATGAGCTGCAAAGGTTACACAATGCAAAGGTAAAATTTGAATAATATGTAAGTATTGTAAGAGTTTACAATTTATGTAGCTCCTTTGTCAATCTATTGTAGAATCTAAGGTTAGTACAACTCTTAAAGCGATGAATCCAAATGAAGCACATGACCATGTGGAAAAAGACTACAATATTTTGATGCACCCATTTAGCACATTGAAGAAGCAATTGAGTCATCAAAATGGCAAAGTCAAAACTTTGTTTAACTCATCGCGTGGCATAAAGCACAAAGACATATTACACCAAGATAGTTATGTGGCAGAAAAACTGACATCAAGCGAGCGTGATATCTTCATGGATCAAACATGCTAAGGAATAACATAATGACAAATTACATGGTCATATGCATTCGCTGAGTTACAAGTGAATCATAGGAATTAAATCTGAAAATTAGAAAATGGATACCTAGTCATTATCCTCATTTTGATCTGTAGCAATTTTTATTGTGAGTTTGTTATTTCAAAAACAATATAAATTGACCTCATTGGGAAGATAGAAGGACAATAGGCATAGACTTAATTTTGCATTATTGTATGCATTGTTTCCTTTGATATAATGTTAGCCAATTGATCGTTTTATTTCCATTGTGCCTTGATGAGTAATTGATATCAGTTAGAGTATTTTTTTGCCTTTATTTAAGCTTTGTGTGATCACCTAGAGTGCCCCTTATGGATGTATGAGTTGTCTATAGTATGAAAGATTTGATTACCTTGCAATTAATTTGTTTTCATGCACTAGTTTTATTTTTCTTTGTTACATCCTTGTATTAGATGCCCTATTTTATGTTTCTAATAATTACTTTGTTCTTTTCCATATTTTAAGAAAATGCTTGAAAAACCGAAAAAGAATTACATCTACAAAATTTCCATTTTGCATTGAAGGATTTTCAATAAATAAGATTTCCAGCTTATGTTAATGCTTTCTAGAATAGGATTTACAAAGCTTTGATAGTTTGAATTTATTGCTTTCTTAAGTAGACAAATTTCAATACTTTTGTAGATTAAATTACCCGCTCTCTTATAATAATGTATATGCCTTTATAGACCAGTTTTTCATCGCGTTTTCAGACATTATATTTGCAAGTTTTCTTAGACTAAAATTCCATGCTTTCATAGATTAAGAGTTACTTTCTTTCCTAAAGTAAGAGTGCCTGTTTTCCCATAATATTTTTGAATTCTTTATTAGAATACATTTCCGTGCTTTCATTGGATAGATTTCTATGTTTTCTTAGAGTAAATTTCCTACTTTTATAATATATATTTATATGCTTTCATAGACAAAAACTTTCATGCTTACATAAAATAAATTTATATGCTTTCATAGATTAAGATTTTATGCTTCCCTAGAATAAGTTTACATGCTTTTATAAAATATATTTACATACTTTCATAGAATAAATTTACGTGCCTTCAAGATTAACTTTCATTTTCTTCCTTAGATTAATGTTTCCAATGTTTTCTTAGAGTAATATTTTCCTTCATGTCAATTTACTTCTAGTAGAATTGAAAACTAAATTCCTAGCATATGCTTTGTCATATACTTCATAAGTTTACCTACTTAGATTTGATAATTTAATATAATTTAATTAAAGAATAATAAAATTGACCGATGCATGCACCACCCGATCTCTTATAAAGATATCTAGTTTGAGCTTCATAGATAAAGTTTTTCTTATGTAACATGTAGGAACAATAACTTTAGGACTTTTAAGGGTAGCCCTTCTAGCTTGAGAAGTGTCTTGAAAGCCTAGAGTAGTACAAGGATGTGGTCATATGCATTATGCCCCAATGTAAGAGGGAACAACATAAGGGATAATAGTATAATAAATCATAAAATGCAACTCATATAGTCTTTATTAAATTGAGAATCCAACTACCTTTTAGGCCTCATTAATAAAAAAAATCATTATACATGGAAAAAATACTAAGTCAAAGATTGAGGCCAACTAGTTATATTCAATGGTCATTAGTGATTTCCATCTAATAAAAAATTACTTAGCCAACATCATGTAATCCTACAACCACATTTCTTGGTTAAAACACCTAAACTATGTAGGACATGATTTGTCATGGAAAATCTCAATTGCAGAAAAATAAGCCATCTATTTTCTTGTGGCTTAAAACCATCCAAGATGGACAACATCATGGCTGATTCAAATGAGCCCTCTCCTCAACACATGCACATTACAATGGAGAATCCCCAAGCCTTTTAAAGGCTTCATCACATGTAATCCATGAGCTCTAATACCACGAGCCATCGAAACCATGTACCCAAAAACACCACCATGGACCTAGTTGTCTAGCACTTGCCACCATTCTCGCACTTTTGCATACCTCCTCATGCCATGTTCCCTCCTCACCATATCTCACTTGTATGGTTGCATCTCACCTTGTTGGACCTCTATTTCCTTTGAGACATTATTCACGTATGCAGGTCAAATTCCAATTAGGCATTTGTAGCCATCAGCTAATTATATAGGCCATGATCCCTTGGATTTGATACCACTTATTAAACATAAAACAGTTAAACAGAAATTATGATAAAAATCACATAGACAACAACAATACTACACAAAAGACGTGTGTTTTATCATGGAAAACTAAAAACTAGGAAGAAGAAGTTAATAGGTCTATTATTATAATTTTTATCATGGAAAACTCAAAACGAGTTAATAGATATATTATTATTAGTTTTGTCATGGAAAACTCAAAAATAGGTTTATCTTGTTAACTGTTGGAGTCTCTCCTCAACTATTTAACTTGTTGGACTGGATCTATTTCCTCAACTTGTCCTGACGATGAACCACACTGGTTGGTTCGAAACGCGTCGACAATTGTCTTCTATATGTGATTTACGCCGAAATTCTTCTTATAACTATGATGGAACACAGAAGCCTCAATTCTACTAAATCTATTATTATCATATATGGATTAAATGCAACCATGTCTTGAATTAAAAGTAGCTAAACGAGTCCCCTCAACTCAAGAATACTATAATGGAGATCCCCAAGACTTTTAAAGACTTCATCACATGTAATCCATGGGATCTAATATGAGGGGCCACCAAAACCACATGGCCTCATACCACCACTACGGATGTAGGCCTTACAACTTTGACTCTCTCACCTAGTCAAGTTTACTTTAATAGTGGGGAGGTTATTTGAAGTATTCGGTTAACCATGGGAGAAATTTCAACTATTAAATAATTATTACTTCATGATTGATATTAACTTATAGTATTTATCAACATTAATCATATGGAGATATTTTAGATGCTAGTTGTTGATAATAATTCCATGATAATTGCATTGAGACTAGTAAAGTTCTCTACAACTTAGTATAAGAAAGATATTTTCAATAATGAACAATCTATCTTAACCCTAAATTGTATGTATAGAGAAAGCTTAAATTTCTTAATATGTAAATTTGTTAATCATTTAATATGAAGAAACTAATACATAATATAAAATTAAATGATCAAAAATTTAAAAAATTATATATTAATAAATTTAATAGTTTCCATATTTAATAAATTTAATATAAAAATTAACCAATTATATAATAATAATAAATAAATTAAAAATTAATATTCCAAAACCAAACCATTTAATTTCCAAAAACATTAACCATAAATTTTCACCCCCATTAACTTATCAATTTGTTAAAATTCTCACCCTTCGAAAATTTTCACACTTAAAAATTATAATTGGAATTATAATTATAATTATTTAACTATTACGAAACTCAATCTCAAAAAAATAATCACGCATTGGTAGTCAAACTTTAAAACTCTCACACTTTGGATGTTAATTATTTAACTATTACTAGAATCTGAGCTAAATACATTAGCTTACATTTAATTGAAATTACATCACTCACAATCACTTGAACTATAAAAAAAATTCAAAATTATAATTATATAATATTAAAATATTATAACTATCATTTAAATTACAAAAATTCAAAATTTAACTATATAATATTAAAATATATAATTAAAAATAATATAAACTATCATGAATTATAAAAACTCAAAATTTAGTTACTTAATAATAACATAAGTAATTAAAATATTATAAACTAACTCCAAAAAATGAAATGATGTCTCATAGTACTTAAGTAATTCCCCAAACACCAATGACGTAGCACATATTGTCACAAAACTGGTGACAACTTGAACCTTGGTTTATAAGCCCTTACATTACCCGTGATCTCTCAAATTTTTTGACAATATGAACCTTGATTTATAAATCTTATATTAAAGTTATTAATTATGTTAAGAGAATTGAATTATTTTTTATTTCAAAAGTATTTAAATGGATGACTTTTCCATAATAATAAAAAATTTATGAGCTTTTAATAACAAAAATGCTTTAACAAAGAAAACTAACTCTAAAAACTCACAAATAGTTAATATTATTTAATATTATAAATCTTGTTTGACATATTTACTTTAAAATATTTGTCTAATATTAATAAAATTAAAAAAATAACTAAAATACTCTTGAATATCTCAATTTTTACTAAGTTATAAATTATAAATATATTTAACTACCTTATTATTAATATATTTTAATAATAATAATAAATTTATTTATTTATTTAAAATATTTATTATTATTTGTTTTTAAAAATATATTATTTCATCAAAATTATAATTTTCCCTTATTTAAAATTAAACGTTTTTTAAAAACCCATCTCATTGAAATTACAAATTCTTAACTCATTTAAACAAATTGACCCCCACATACATATATATAATCTTATTTATAATTACAGATTAATAACGAGTACAATTTCCACCCTGTAGATGCATTATGGAATAGGAAGAAAGACTTCTTTATCAGTCATGTGCACATAACCAGCTTTCTGATATCTTGTCAAAGAAAGGACTGACAAGCCAGCTTGGTATATGGAAAATGAAGATTCAAAAAGAACCAGCCACATATTAGATAGAAGATTTCTCTTTGCCGAGTACTTAATCCATATTTTTTGGTATCTATCACGAAAATTCATTTTGCTCATGATTTCCTACCTCTTGTGCGGAAGGTACGGTTTTTTTACTATCTTTGTGTTATGTCTCTACTCGTGGGATTTGGCTACTATCGATATAAACCTGGAAGGCATCCTTGTATCCTTGGGCAGAGTTTCCCTGTTTCTTGCTCACATTTCCTTCATATTACAACATGCATGCCTCCATGCAATGTTTTTGGTTTGCATAGCATGCTGTGTTTCCACACAGCCTCTCTTTTTTTCTTGTCCATACATATCTCTCTTTGGTATGTAAATATGCTTATTATAATACAAATACAACTTTCTCTTTTTTTGCTATCTATACGTATCTCTCTTCATGTAAATATGCTTATTATAATACAAATACAGCTTTTTTTTCTTACTGAAAAAAAAAAAAAAAAATGACTATAATTTCCATCCACTAAGAAGCCATGGTGCCCATGATCTGAGCTGCGCATTGAAAACATGTGCTTGGTGGTCAATCCTAGTCCATAGGGCACAATTTCCAGTCACACCAGTGTTGTTCTTGAGCATTCAATGTGCTCATCTCTGTAGAATATGAAATGAATTATTTCAACCCAATTGAGAAGCCAACAGTACTATGAAGAAAAAATACAAAAAAAGGATAAAACAATTAAAAAACACAGTTACTGTGTGAGCTAAGAAATGTTGCAAATCTCATATATTAATTCAACTATTAACTACATTCTTATATAGTAAAATTGTTACTAAAATCAACTCTGAAACAAATCTACTAACATTATAGCTAATTTACAATGCTTTCTACCAGTGACCACCCTAACAATCTGCTGCTTTAATTTTCCAGTGAACACAAAATCTGCTGGCTACATTGTTAGCATTTTGCATAACTAATTAAGCATTATTCCCAACACTCCCCCTTACTGATTAATGAGGATTTACTATCTTATCTCGTACTACCAAAAACTGATCTTTTGCAACTGCTTTGATGAAGATATCTACTAAAAACTGATCTTTTGCAACTACTTTGATGAAGATATCTACTAGTTGATGCTGGGTATTTATATGCTTTAATTCAATATCCTTCTTCTGCACCAAATCTCTAATGAAGTGATATTCAGGTCAAAATGTTTTGTCCTGCTATGATGAACTCGATTCTTTGCTAACTTGATGGCACTTACATTATCACAATAAATCACTATAGGCTGAACTTGTTTTTCTCCAATTTCTTCCAAAAATTTTCTGAGCCAAGGAGCTTGTGTACCTGCTGAGGTAACTGTAACATACTCCGCTTTTGTGGATGAGAGGGCAACAATGCTTTTTTTTTTTGAGGTCCATGTAATCAAACCAGAACCAAAATAGAAACAATTTCCAGATGTGGACTTACAGTCATCAAGACTACCTCCCCAATCTGAATCACTAAATCCAACAAGATTGAACTTTTCAGAAGAGTATTAATGAATACCAAAATTTAGAGTTCCTTTCACATACCTTAAAATCCTCTTGGCTGCCTTCATATGCATTTCATATGGATTTGTCATATATCTTGAAACAAGTGAAATTGAATATGTAATATCAGGCATTGTGTGGGTTAGAAATATCAAGCTCCCCACAATACTGTTGTAAGTTTTCTCATCAACTAAATCAACACCATCATCTCTACATAACACCTCTCCATGAGCACTTGGAGTAGGGGATGGATGACAATCAAGCATATCAAATTTATTTAGCATATCCTATGCATACTTTGTCTTGCAAATGAAAATCTCATCCTTATTTTGATAAACCTCCATTCCTAGAAAATATTTCATGATGCCTAGATCTTTCATCTCAAATTCATTCATCATAGCAGCTTTGAATTTATCATTCATCTTAGAACTACTACCCATATACAATAGATCATCAACATACAAACCTATGATTAAAATATCAATACCTTCTTGTTTGTAGTAAAGGGTAGGATCATTCTTACTTCTTTGGAAGCCATTTTCCTTAAAGTATCCATCAATCCTTGCATACCACGCTCTTGGTGCTTGCTTAAGGCCATACAAAGCCTTCTTCAACTTGTAGACATTATTCTCCTTTCCTTCCACTTCAAAACCTTGTGGCTGCTCCACATATACTTCCTCTTCTATGTACCCATTCAAGAAGGCACTTTTCACATCCATATGATGTATGCTCCATTGTTTATGAGCTGCTAATGAAATCAACATTCTAATGGTCTCCTGTCTTGCTACTGGCGCAAATGTCTCTTCATAATCAATTCCATACTTCTGTGTGAATCCTTTAGCAACTAATCTTGCTTTGTGTCTTTCAACACTCCCATCACTGTTAAATTTAGTCTTATAGACCCATTTGGTGCCAATCTTTTTCTTGTCATGTGGAAGCTCTGTCAACTTCCAAGTGCCATTCCTTTGAATGGAATCCATCTCTTCTTGCATGGCTTGCATCCAAACATCATTAGTACATGCATCTTCAAAACATGATGGTTCAAATTCAGCCTTGGCTAATAAAGCAAAATTGGCTATCTCACCTATTGGGCTTTCTTCATGAGCTTGATTTGCACTCCTCTCATAGATATCACTCAATCTTCTTACCTTCCTTGTAGAACTTGGAGAAGAAGATGGACTTGAACTTTATGTTGAAGAAATTGATGAAGGGTTGCTTGGTGGAGTTAAGCCACTAGTTACAAAAACATTAGTTGGCTTCTCATGATCATTATCAACAATTATATCATCATTCAAAACAGATTTTATCTTCTCAACATGGCCTTTTTGATGACCATAAACTCCCCCTTCATCAAAAATTACATCTCTTGAGACAACAAGCTTGTTAGTTAGAGGATTATACAATTTATAAGCCTTGCTTGTCTCACTATACCCAATAAAAATGCATAACTCACTCTTTGCATCTAACTTTTTCTATTTTGATTAGGTACATGCACATAAGCCAAACAACCAAAAACTTTGAAATGATTAACATTAGGCTTTTTTTCATATCAAGCTTCATAAGGAGTCATATTTTCCAGTGCACTGGTGGGGCTACGGTTGAGGATGTATATTGCTGTAGGAACTGCATCTCCCCAATAAGAGTTGCTCAATCCCTTAGTTTGCAGCATGCATCTTGCCATTTCAACCACAATACGATTTTTTCTTTCAGCTATGCCATTCTGCTAGGGTGTGTATGCTATAGTATGCTGCCTCATGATGCCATTCATATCACAATAGCTTTGGAAAGCTTTTGAGCAGAATTCTTCTCCACGGTCAGTCCGCAAACATTTGATCTTGCATCCTCTCTCATTTTCTACAAGGGCTTTGAACTTCTTGAATGTATCTAGGGCTTCACTTTTGGCCTTCAAAAAATATACCCAACAATTTCGTGAGTAACCATCAATAAAAGTGATGAAATATGATGACTTACCCAAACTCTTAGTCTGCATAGGACCACATATGTCTGAATGAACAAGCTGAAGTGGGTGATGAGCTCTCCATGCACTACCCTTTGGAAACCTTCCCCTTGCATGCTTTCCTTTAGCACATCCTTC
>APFE030713671.1:170134-269475 GCA_000404065.3 Pinus taeda
TTACAGAAACATTAGTTGGCTGCTCATGATCATTATCAACAATTATATCATCATTCAAAACAGGTTTTGTCTTCTCAACATGGCCTTTTTGATGACCATAAACTCCCCCTTCATCAAAAATTACATCTCTTGAGACAATAAGCTTGTTAGTTAGAGGATTATACAATTTAGAAGCCTTGCTTGTCTCACTATACCCAATAAAAAATGCATAACTTACTCTTTGCATCTAACTTTTTTCTATTTTGATCAGGTACATGCACATAAGCCAAACAACCAAAAAATTTGAAATGATTAACATTAGGCTTTTTTCCATACCACGCTTCATAAGGAGTCATATTTTCCAGTGCACTGGTGGGGCTACGGTTGAGGATGTATACTGTTGTTGCAACTGCATATCCCCAATAAGAGTTGCTTAATCCCTTAGTTTGTAGCATGCATCTTGCCATTTCAACCACAGTACGATTTGTTCTTTTAGCTACGCCATTCTGCTAGGGTGTGTATGCTGTAGTATGCTGCCTCCTGATGCCATTCATATCACAATAGCTCTGGAAAGCTTTTGAGCAGAATTCTCCTCCAGGGTCAGTTTGCAAACATTTTATTTTGCACCCTCTCTCATTTTCTACAAGGGCTTTGAACTTCTTGAACGCGCTCTCCATGCACTACCCTTTGGAAACCTTTCCCTTGCATGCTTTCCTTTAGCACATCCTTCACAAACCTCCTTATGCTCTTCTAACTTGGGCAAACAAAAAACTAATTCATGTGAGGTTAGAAACTTCAAACTCTGAAAATTTAAATGCCCATACCTGAGATTCCGTAACCAACTTGAATTCTCATAAGCCATATTAGCAAGATTGTTATTATGTTCATCAAACCTCAAGGGAAACATCCTATTTCTTGTCATAGGCACAATAGTGATCACCCTATTTCCCTTATTCTTATCATAGATAGTACATGTCTTATTTTCAAAGACTACTTTATAATTTTTCTAACAGAATTGCCCAACACTCAATAAATTATGCTTCAATTGTGGAGTATAATAAATGTCATGAATACTCTTTATACCTTTTTTTGTTTGGACCTCCATAGCTCCTTTGGCAGCAACCTCCAATGAATTATCATCACCAAGCTGGATCTTGGATTTGAAACTTCCATCCTTTGCTGAAAACAACTTCTCATTCCCTGTCATATGGTTAGAGCATCCAAAATCGAGGTACCAAACATTTTTACTAGTATTTTAACCTTTGGCATAAGATAAAAATAATTGATCTCGAGGATACTCACTACTTTCTTGAGCATAATTAGCATTTTTACCTTCTTTCAATCTGCATTCTCTTTCAAAGTGACCATACCTGTTACAATGTTAACATTGAACATTTCTCTTATCAAATCTACCTCTACCTCTTCCTCTGAAGCTACCTCTTCCACTTGAGCCACCTCTTCCTCTACCTCTTGAATGATTTTGGTTTTGCCATTTACCTTGACCTTGATGGATTTTGGTGCTGCTGCTACTTGCATCTTCATTCTTTGTAATTTGTAATTTAGAGGAAAAAGCTTTCTCTACAGCTTCAAAACTTTCCTTCAATCTTTCTTCATGAGACATCAAAGATCCAACCAATTCATCAAACTGTAGTTTTGTTAAATCCTTACTTTCTTCCATGATTATTGCAACATGATTCCATCTACGTGTTAAAGATATCAATACTTTTTAAATTAAAACTTCATTACTTACAGCTTCTCCAAGTGTAGCCATTTTATTGACCACATCTTTGACTCTCACACAATAGTCACTGATACTTTCAGCTTCTTGCATCTTCAAATTCTCGAAATCTTGCTTCAATGTCTGAAGCTTGACCACCTTAACTTGATCACTACCTTGGTAAGCTTCTTGTAGAGTCTCCCAGGCAGCTTTGGCAGTTTTTGCTCATGATATTCTTGGAAATAAGCTCTTATCAAGGGCTATTTGAATGTGAAACAAAGCTTGAGCATTCTTCTTCCTTGCTTCCTTTCTTGTTGTTCTTTCATTGGCTGTAAGAGCATTCCAATCAGCCGGCTCCTCATATCCTGATTCAACAATCTCCCACAAATCTTTTCCAATCAAAAAGGTTAGCATCTTAATGCACCAATAATCATAATCGTTCCCATCAAATTCTGGAACTAGCATCTGGTTAGAATTCGACATGAATAACTTTGGCGAAATTCCAACAATACAACTTTAACCCAAAATAATTTTACCTGCTCTGATACCACTTGTTGAATATGAAATAAATTATTTAAGGCAAATTAAGAAGCCAACATATGAAGAACACTACATATAAAAATATAGATAAAACAATTAAAAACACAGTGACTGTGTGAGCTAAAAACTGCTGCAAATCTCATATATGATTCAACTGCTAACTACATTATTAAATAGTAAAACTATTACTAAAATCAACTCTGGAATAATTCTACTGCAATTACAACTAATTTCTAGCACTTTCCAGCAGCACTAACCACCCTAACAATCTGCTGCTTTAATCCCTAACAATCTGCTGCTTTATTTTTGCAGAGAACACAAAATCTGCTGGCTACTTTGTCAGCTAATTACATAACTAATTAAGCATTAATTCTAACAAGATCTACCCTTGATTTAAATTTAATTTATTTAATCTGCTGCATTTTTATATTTTGAATCTGGTATTGCAACTTAAATGGAAACACCGAGAATGAACAAACTTATAAACTAGTTAAACCTCAATCAATCAAAGAATAAGAGAAATAAACAAAGAACCAAGAAAATTCAGATCCTTTGATGTTCAAATATTTTTTATAATACTCAAAGAATCACACCCATTTCTAGTTAGAGATCTACCATTAATTTAGATTTATTTTATTTCATCTGCTACATTTTTAATTGAATCTGGTATTGCAACTTGATTGGAAACACTGAGAATTAAAGGTGAACAAACATGTTTTAAACTTCAATTAATCAAGAACTAAGAGAATTAAACGAAGAACAAAGAAAAATCACATCCTTTGAGGTTCATATATTTTTTGTAATATTCAAAGATTCACACCCAGTGATTAACTCGCTCACTTGTCACAATATTTCCCTGCGAATGCAGCTCCTGAAGATCACGCACAATTTGATACAGGCAAAAGCTTTCGAACCCATTTAAAATGGCATAAACAAGCACTGTTCCAAACTTTGATTATTCTAATAGAATCAACATCGAACTATTCCTAAAAATCCCCAAACCTAGCACCCACTACCGTTTTATCCAAAATCCACATCAAATTATCCACTTCAGTTTTGTTTTTATCAACAAATCATTAATATAGAAAGCTCACATACATGGAACGGTATAATGATGACCATTATTTGGGACCATAACCGATATAACTCACCGGCAGGTAATTCACTCTTTCTTCACAAGTACTCGATTAAACTTCCAAACTAACTACAAATACAAATCAAGTTTAATTAGCAGTATATTAATGGCCACAAGTTTTCAATATAAACGAAGGATATATTTCAAAGCTGTAAATATACAAAACTAAATTTAACAATTTTGAAGTTCCTGGTAACATGATTCTAATTGCAAGGCTATTGCTGCTAAATAGCCACATCACAACCCATGCTAGAATGAATTAAAGTGACATTTATGCTCTTTGCTTGCAAAACGGGCTGTAATTTTCCCAATTCCTTGCTTATCCATTTAGTGACTTCTTCTGGCACATGAAAGTTCTTACATAAGCTACTCCCGTGACTTTGAAAAGAAAGTGGATGCTAAAGAAGATGATGATGAAGGAGATGTAGGTGACTCCCTTCCATATGTTTTGACAAGCACTTCATGATGAGAAACATGTGAACTTGTTTCTCTGTTGTGTAGATTTCATTGGAGACCCTGCTAGCAAGCTTTCTTCGGTATCAAAGTAGGTATGCATTGTTAAAAGTCCATCCAAATAATCTACAATTGGTGAATCTAGTACGTTCACTTTATGTAGATCAGAAGCAGCAATGTCAAATTCACTAGCCCACTCACTAGCATGTCCTATGCCATTTGTTGTACTGATATTCTCAGGTTCTCATGCCCATGAAGCACTTTGGCTACGAGGACTCCAAGATGCATCCAGTCCATATCTTTGGTCCATTTTAGCTCTCTACCATAGAAAAATTGACAATTTGTTAGGCTCTCCTTAGCATGCTTTGAATCTCTAGTCTCAACCGGTTCTTATTAGCAAAACAGATCTCACCCTAGACTGAAAGATGTACCTTTTCTTTACCATACATTTTCTGCCTTGTATGGAAATTCCTTGGCGTCCACTGGGCAAGCAAGGGCCTTCAATTGCTTTCTAAGAACAAGTATAGTTTCCTGGCATTTTGCAAGCTTCCCTGCAGTCGCAGCTATGCCCTTTTCCTGAAATTAGAGTTAAGTACAAGTTACTCCACTACTATAGGACTTTAACAAATATTATTGCAAGTGTCTAGGTCGAACAGACTGACAAGGGAAGGCTGTAAAAGTTTAAAACCAAAACCTCTTAATAGTTTATGTTAGGAACTGAAAACAGGGCCAGAACTATTATACATTAGTATAACCATAAACTTTTCTTCTGTATAAAATCAGAACACTAGATGAGATTGAAAATTTATGAAAAAGTAGAGAATGCTCTGTCTTGCATGAAAGGGTTCCTCATTTTCAAATTAAGCTTATCATCTACACTAAAGAAATATGGTCACCTCTCCATTGACCTATAAATGAATGAACCTCGTTACCCTGTATAAGATCAATGAAAATTTTCATTGGCATCAATGATTTCCATTTTCCGATGTGTTAAATTTAGAATGATGATCCCTTTTAGAGATTGAACTAAGTCTCAAAGTTGTCAGGGTTGTTTGTATGAGAATTAGTATCAGGTTACTGTCTAATTTTATCCTTTATTTAGATAGTTTCCACTAGATGAAGGGAAGTATCATTTGCGGTTTTGCACTTAATAGTCCAAAGTTAAACTATATTGTGTTCTCAAACCTTTTCAGATCTACTTTTTTTTTCTAATTGAGTTGGACAAACAAAGCATCCATCCAGCAGACATTCACACAATATATTTTCCTTAAAATCCCATAGGAAAGATGGAATGTTGAGTACTTGTTTATGAACTAAAAAGCTTGGGAAGACAATTTAGAGTGAAAAAATAAAAAAATTTAAGACTAAACTTCCAATCACATACACAATAAACATAATAACCAAAGCTTTCAGGTGAGCCACTCCCAATTGTAGAGACAAACTAATCTTGAATGAATATAGTGTTGGTTAAGCTAGAACAAAATTTTTCTGTATAACACAATTGTTGCCAAGAAACGAGGTGAAAGCCATAAGTACGACGTTGCATTCAAGTTCCACAATTCTAGCTCTAGTTTTAGGAAAAGTCTTGTTTTTGAACTCTTGCAACTACATTGGAGTCAAGTTCCACACCTCTAGATTTAATTTTAGAGAAACCCTTGTTTTTGAATGCATGCAGCTATGTTCGATTCTAGAACCACAAATTAAATTCTAGCTTCAATTTGACCAAAAACTATTATTTTTTATCTCAGACATGAGGTTTGAACTTCTTGGATGAGCTGGCTAATAAATCCTGTAAATCGACGAAAACAAAGTCCTCTGACTAACATGTCATACCATGAAATTTCATCAGTAAATTCAAATTCCCATTTATTTGGCTCTGGTTTTGCTTGCGAGATGAATTGAGTTCATTAGGAGTCTATATCTCCTAAATGTGTTTGTATCAATGTAAGCAATGAAGGATGTTGGCAGCTGTTAGGTTCCTTCCAAGAGGCATCTTCAATGGGCAAATCTTTGCACTGGACCAGATATTTTTAAGAACCCTGTTTCTTAACCTTTCATCTTTGGAAACCAGCATATGCTCATCTATCAGGATCAATTTTCCTTCCTCATCAAGGGGAGGTAAATCTTATGAAACTATCAAATCCTCTACAATTTCCTTCTTTAAATTAAAAACATGGAATGGGTTATGTACCTTGACTCTTGCTAGTAATTGTAGAGAATAGGCTACTCATTCAACTTGCTGAAGGATTGTGAAGGGACCATAACACTCAGAAGATAGTTTCTTACATACCTTTTTCATAAAAGTGGTATCTTCATAAGGATCTCTGATTGCAAATTCTAGTTTGGATCAATGGTAGTCTCCGCTTCATTTTATCGTAGCTTGAAGCGTTTTAAGGTTATCCTCTAGAGTTTGAAAGATCTGCTGACTCTCTAGAATGTAATCTCGTTTGGTTGACTCCTTGGTGTATTGGATAATGCAAATCTCTCAATGATGGTAGCGTATATCCAGCCAGATACATTTATATATAGCCCGCCTAGAGAGACAGAGCTCCAGGACATTCGATTCAAGACAGCTTGGTTTCAGCTCAAAAACAAAATACTTAAAAATTTTCAATATAAACACATTTTTTTAAGAAGGCTAGGACCTCACTCCTTCAACTGTAATCAAACCTGCAACAAAATGAAATCAAACTCTAATTCTATAGTTTTCTTGGCCTAGGGTTTCCTCAGGAAACAAGTCTGAAGAATTCATCTTTTTATTGATTATTTCAGTGTAGTTTCTAAGCCTATTCATGAAAATTTGACACCTTGTTTTTATTAGATAGTAACCTTGAAAAACTGTGATGTAATACGTTGTTTCCTGAGCATTTGGAACACTAATGAAAACTGATCTATGCATCATACAGTGACCCGAACTAAAGCATGTCAACATGTGACCCCTAGTTTGCCTTTCCTTGTAGTCCAACGTTCCCTTCTTCCATTTGCAAACTGGCGGGTTACTTTTCCCTCTTCGAACTCATTCGTGTACTTCGTTTCATTCCTCCTTCCAGTTTCCTTGGTGGTTTTGGGAAATGTCATTGCAGGTTGGTAATGTTACCTCACCCTTGATGATGATTAACGTTCCCATGGAGCCATGGTTTCACTGCGGGCTTGGTAACCTCCCTTAAAGTTTGTCATCATTCAACACGAAGATTCTTCTTAACACTGGAGGATCTCGGTTTCTCCTTGTTCTCGTGACTTGGTGAGCTGCAGGGGAGTGCTGGGTCGAATGCAGCGAGTGGTTAATTCCCAAATTCAAATTGAGGTGTGAATGGCGGTGAGATGCGATGGAACTCTTGTCAAACGTTGTCATTAAATGCGGAGGTTGGCGGAGCTAGGTGGAGCTCGGGGAGGGTGGCGGAGCTGGGCAAAGGAATTGCCAGCGGCGAGAGCTGAAGGAAAACTTCCGGGCAGCGATGGAAACCGGGCAATTCCTCTGCCTAGGTAGACTACTCCAGATGTCACTCTATATAATAATATTCCTTCATTCTCTCCTAGATTCTATTCCTCACTTCATAGATCTTGTGCATCAAATAATGAGAACAAATCTGTGTTTAATCTTGGAAGATATACAACTACTCTTGCAATTTCTTTTATTGATGCCTGCTGACTTTTAATTGAATACAAAACCTGCTCATGAGCACAGGGCATCCATGTTTGACATGGTTTAGAAAGTTCCTTCCACATTTTATTTATGGCGCTTCCTAATTATATGAGTAAATGTCTTCTTAGTGCAGTTTTTCTTTGTAAATTTCTATTTGGAAATCGTTGATTCATGACTTAGTGTAATAAATTATACTGTTTTGAAAGAATTTGTGAATTTATTTATTTTGTTTTATTAAGAGTTTAATAATATTGTTTATTTTTAATAGTATTAAAAAATATTTTTAAAATATTTGATTCCAACATAACTCATTTTATTTTAATCATTTCATAATATAAAGACCGTGTAGTAACCACGTCAGATATTTTATGGCATAAATTATAGATATGATTGCAATATGCATGCATGTTTTTCAAATATTTGTGTATTGATTTTTTATTATTAAGCTTTATAACTCATATTTAAGTAAATAACATATATACTATTAGTTGTTTCCCACCATAATTTAAGTAGGTATTTGCATAAAAAAAAGATAGGAATGAGATGTAAATAAATATGCCTAGTAAGAGTTACTTCGGACTATTATTTATGTCTTCCCCAAAGCAAGGCTATAATATTTTCTTTACCTATTTATTACTGGACTTACTAGTGGTTACTACCCATCAAAATTTATGCAAGTCCTTGTACTTAAGCGATCAATTAATTCATCAAATTCACATCTCACTTTTAGATAATGATTCCACTAGGTATTGCTTCATTGTCTAGTTCTAGTCTCTTGAATGCATTTAGGTCAGCGGAATCTAAAGAAGAATTGTTCACTGAGGTAGAATATGAACCTTGATTAGGCATCCCCAAAGTGTCGTGAGCATGATTCCTTTCATATGCCTTTGATGGAGATTAGGTTCCTTTGAGAATGAGTCTTAATGTCTTCTTAGGTTGCTAACAGAGAAGTCCGAGAGGAAGTCTCAACTACTACAACCTATTTAATTTCACCAAAATTGATTTGTGCTACCCATTATGTGGTTGTTTATATCCTACAACCAATCTAAGAACCGATCAATTACGGTCATGTGAATACAACTTCTAGGTGGATGGGAGAAGATAATGGGGAGTTGGCATTTGAAGTTTTAGACTTTCAAGACTATGCATGAATAATTTAGATGTAGATGCAACAAATTTTTGAATCTTGTGTAACAGAAATCAAACTAGATGTGTAAAATGCAATGGTTGAAGTAGAATTTAAAGAAATAGGAGTGTTAAACCTTCAAATCAACCTTCTAAATTTCAGCCACTAAAATGTGTTTACTTTCGGCAACTTTAATTTGTGTTATAATGGCTATTAGAAGTCAAAATTTTCAGCACTAAGGGAATCCACAACATATTCTTCAATGTTAAGAACAAAACTTGTTGCAACAACAACCACAAAAACATATTTTGCACCATGCTCAAAATGGGTAATGGCAACAATCATAGAATAATCTTCTCCCATATAATCTCTCGGCTACCATAGAAAAAGAAGAAAAGAAAATCATTATTTTTAG
Source organism: Pinus taeda (assembly GCA_000404065.3). Classification (NCBI taxonomy): domain Eukaryota; kingdom Viridiplantae; phylum Streptophyta; class Pinopsida; order Pinales; family Pinaceae; genus Pinus; species Pinus taeda. The sequence goes on from APFE030713671.1 coordinate 179,143, forward strand.
TTCTTGCTTCCTACATTATGACAAATTGTAGTGAAATGTGAAAGTTGCAATGCTCTGAGCATATGTGAAGGCCCTGAAGAAGTGTTCAAACACCTTTTCCAATTACAAGAAGGTGTTTCCAAGAAAATTTTGATACAATTTAACTCACATATATTATAAAACGAAAAATTGTTGAAGCACGATGAAATGGAAATTCAAGTGACAGAAATTAATTTCTTCTAGTTTTGTTAGCATTGGAAACTTGGCGAACCAATTAATACCAGGTTTCCATTGATTTAGACAAATTGGTTTCTCTCGCACTAATTGGAGCCTTTGTCAACAAAGTGGAAATTTTAAACAATGAAAGTAATCAACTCATAGTGGTTCTTGGTCCAAGCGATAAGGATATGTTGCCTTATTAGTGTCCTACCACAACAATAAAATGGAAAGATTATTATACCTATCTAAATAACTGGTATCCTGGATTATCTATCCATCATTACAACTACACTTGGGAATAACAATTCAAGGAGAGGGAACTATTAAGTACAAAAAAATAACTATATTTCAACAAGAATATAATAACTACCATTTAAAAATTCCTACATCTTTTCACAATAACAATAACATTATCTCAAGTGTTTCCCCAGAAAATGGTTTCCTTGGGGTTTAATTTTGATAAGTTCGGTTTCTTGAAAAATGTGTAAATAAGGAAGGAAGTCAATAATAATGACAAGTCAGTGAATTCCCATAATTTCCAGTTATGTTGAAATAATCCAACTTATTCTTTGAAGAAGATTAATACAAATCAAAATATATCCCCTAGATCCAATAATGGACAGCAAAGTTGATTGGTGATAAAAGCTAGAGGTGCAACTCTAAATGATCTTTTAGTTTTCTGAGTTTGGGTTTTTAGGATAAGAGTGGGAAGTCTCAAATACCACAACCTACTCAATTTCACCAAAATTAATTTGGGATACCCATTATGTGGTTGTTTATATCTTACATCCAAGCTAAGAACACATGAATTATGGCAATGTAAATACAAATTCTAGGTGGATGGGAGAAGATAATGGGGAGTTGGCATCTGAAGTTTTAGACTTTCAAGGACTAGGTATGAATGATTATATGTAGTTGTGACAAATAATTCAATCTCGTGTAACACGAATCAAACTAGATCTGTAAAAGTTAGTGGCTGAAGCAGAATTTAAATAAATAGGAGTGTTAACCCTTCAAAACAACCTTCAAAATTTCAACCACTAAAACCTATTTATTTTCAACAACTTGAAAAACACCACAGTGACTATTAGGGGTAAAAATTTTCATCATCAAGGGGATCCACAATAAATTCTTCAATGTTAATCACAAAACTTGTTGCAGTAACAACCACAACAAAATATCTTGCACCATGTTCAAAATGCGCAATGGAAACGATCATGCAATAATATTCTCCCATCTAATCTCTCTCATACCAGTGAAAATGAAGAAAGGCATTATTTTCAGTTCTCACTTCCTACATTATGCCAAATTATATTGGAATGTGAAGGTTGTGATACTCTAATTGTATGTGAAGTCCATAAGCAAGTGTTGGAACACATTTTGCAATTACTAAGTCAAGTGATGGCAATTGAATTCTTCTATTTTTGCTATCATTGGAAACTTGGCCAACCAATTACAACCACGTCACCATTGATTTAGACAAATTGGTTTCTCTTGCACTAATTGGAGCCTTTGTTAACAAAGTGGAAATTTTAACAATGAAAGTAGTCAAGTCATAGAATTTCTTGGTCGAAAGTGATAAGGCTATATGGACTTATTAGTGTCCTACCACAACAATAAAAATATGGACAAATTATCATAACTTATCTAAATAATTGGTTTCCTAACTTATCCATCCATCATTAGAACTTCACTATGGAAAAGCAATTCAAGGAGAGGGAACTACTAGGTACAAAAAAATAACTATATTCCAGCAGGCATATACTAACTATCACTAAATAATCCCTACTATTTAATATTTCCTACATCTAATCACAAGAACAATAACATTATCTAAAGTGTTTACACAGAAAATGGTTGATTCAAGGTTCAATACCTTATATGTTTCCCCAGAAAATGGTTTCCTCGTGGTTTAATTTTGATAAGTTGGGTTTCTTGAAAGATATGTAAATAAGGTATGGAATAAATAATAATGATAAGTCATTGAATTCCCACAATGTCCAATTAGGATGAAATAATCCAACTTGTTGTTTGAACAAGAAGAATACCAATAAAAGTTGATCCCCTAGATCGAAACATGTGGACTCGGAAATTGGTCCTAGCAGAAAAGATGGAAAAAGAAATAAATGTTTTACTTTATTCACTTATGGAAAAATAATATTTAGAAAAAGTAATCCTTATCTTAAGAAGACATACTTGGAGAATTTAGATAGCAATAAAAAAAATTATCATCAACAATAAACCATGCATTCCAAGTGGTAAAATCAACAAACTTAAGAACATGGTTTATGAGTCCATAAAATCAATCTATTGCATGAATTATGAACAAGATGAACACCAGTTGGAGCAAATATCCTAAATTCAAAGGTGTGGAATAGCAAATTTGCCCAAGGAGAGAAAATGGTAAAAGAAATAATTGTTTATGTTTACCTCACCCATTGATGTGGACATAATCTTTCTTGATGTCAAAAGACTTAAGAATTTGGCTTATGACTCCATACTGTGAGACTTTCCCAAGGATCATGAGCAAATAAAGAAAAAAAGGAATATTAATTTGTTTGGGTACATTAAATTCATCCCTTGATTTGTTGTCTGGATGGTTTGTGCATTAGAAACTAGAGGATTCCATCTATTGCTTAATATTTTAAATATCCTCAAGTTCTGCTTAGGTTCATTTGGTATTAAAATTCCACTTCATCCTCTCCCCGACTTCAATAAAGTGGCTTCTGAGATAAATTTCAATTTGGGAGCATTGGGAATAGAGACAAGCTTCATCTGGTTCCCATTCCTCCATGTGGACATGCTCATGATATCTTGGCATTTTACAGCTGCTTAACATTCTTGCACTGCTTTCATTTGGATAAAATGCGTAAATAATATTGATCACCCATAGATATTTAAACTATATGTGCCTTGGTACATGTTTTAAAGTGAACTAATGGAATAATAATGGTGGTCGATACCTCTAGATATTTATGATCTAATCAATTGTTACCCTCAAAATGCGTGTCTTTCCGAGGCACTTTGCACAACAGTGTGATGGACATTTATAGTAGTTATATTCATCATTCCAAATGACACTCTTTAATATACCTCTTGAGGTATTTTCCAAGAGAGTTCAAATTTTGTATGAAGGGTGTACACTCAGAGGGGGCTTAATACTCCCACGTTTTCCCTCATCCAAATATAGAAGTAAATCTAAGAGGGATCATGAAGGAGAAGTTAAATCACTTGGATTCTTTAAATATATTTAAGGAAGGATTGGGTAGCAGTATTCTAAATACTTTCAAGAGATATACAACTAGAGACATCAAACCATAATACAGTGGGGATATAATCCATTGGGATAAAAATAAATAAATTTCTCATTCTATGCATAAGGTTTTTATTCTCATTGCTATATTTGACTTTATCCATAATTATTTTCATGTCTTGATGGGTTGAGAGCGTTAACGAGATCAAGTTTCAGAGTTCTTCTCAATAAGGAATAAACTTATTTTTTTCCCTTGAGCACTTTGAGTAGATGTTTCCTGCAGAATGAGGTCTTTATGCCAACTCCTTGAGGACAACTTGTGTCTTTGAAGCCTAGGGCCGACTTGTGTATTTTAATCATGGACAAGTATTTGTATACTTGTTTGGGGCCACCTTTTGGTTTTTTATTCGGTGGCTTGTTGAAAACAAAAGAATATTTATTGGGTGATTTTATTTCATTTTATTATCTCGTATAGATTTCTAAAAATGGCACCATGGATTAAATCTTTGGAGACAGAAAATTATGATACATGCACACATTGAGGAAATTTTCTTGGGGGCTAAATTGAAGGTGTTTATAAAGAACAAAAACTTCAAGGAATATGTGGAGGTGAACATCAGGGCAAATCCAGTGATAACTTGCATGGAAAGTCATACTGCAAATGTCACTAAAAGAAATATATCAAAGCATAATCGAAGCTTGGAATAAGTGAGAAATTGAGATTTCTATTCAGGGAGATACCCTTCCGTTGTACTCTGGTAAGAAATATTTGGATATTTTGCAAGAGTCGAAAGAAAAAAAGCCTCAGGATTGTATCAAAATTTCAACAAATGGTGAATAAGAAAGAATACCAAGAAGCTTGTCAATAAAACTGTCCATAATGGTAAGCAATTTCTTTCTCACATCCCGGGCTCTCCTTAAAGAGCAGGATTGCACAAATTTTTCAAACCACCAAGGACTTGAGAATTTTCTTGCCTTCCAAACCTCATATATAACTAATAATGTTATGTGGTCCCCTTCTGGTTGGAAAATCTTTGCCCTTTTTTGGTCAGACTAGTCTTGCTTCTCTCGAGGCTTGTAGAAAATTTTAAGTGTTTGAAGAATTACTATTATGGTCAAGATCTCATCGCTATAGGCAAGATCCACGCTGACAAGGAGCATCTTTGATAAAGGAGATTCCAGTGGAAATTCAACCATTTTCCTGCCCAATTTGGTTAGAAGACCCTCCTCATCCAAAACTCCTAAATTGTGTAGTTGTTCTATTACACACAGGAGTGCTTGAGGAGGAGGGGGATTCATAAAATCATAGGAGAGAGTTCTGATGTATGTGATGGTATGTAATAGACTAGATATTTTAAATGCAATGGGCATTGTCAGCAGGTGCATAGAAATTCTAGGAAAATAACATTGGAATGCACTGAAATGGGTCATTTAGGATCTTAGAGGCACAAGTGATTATGTATGTAGTTATGTTTCAGATTTTAAAGGTGATTTGGACAAGAAGAGGTCTACTTTAGGTTATGTATTTACTCTTGTAGGAGGATCCATTAGCTAGTTTTTAAAGCTTCAAGAAATTACTTCTTAACAACTATAGATGTAGAATATATCGTTGCCTTACATGCTTGGAAAGAGCCAATTTGGTTGAAGGGTCTTTTAGGTGAGCTTAGAACAACACAAATATGGGATAGTCATAGTTCTATTCATTTGGCTACAAATCTAGTGTATTATAGAAAAACTAAACACATTGATATTAAGTACCATTTTGTAACACAAATCGTTGATGGAGGTGTAGTAGATCTTCAAAAGGTCCACACTAAACAAAAATGTGTAGACATGTTTACAAAGCCATTGTTGTTAGAGAAGATGTAATGGTGTTTGACTCCTCTTGGGTTGTAAGAAAGGTGATAAATGAGTTTTGGAGAGGTATTAGGTAAATCTGTGAAAAGGTGGAGAGAGGTGGACATCATGAAAATAGGACAACAATTAATTAAAATAAAATGTAAATGCCAAAATTTACTAAGATAAATATCTCTTGGTTAAACTAATGATGTTGGTTTTCGAAATTTATGATGGTTTAATAATAGTGCCTACTTAATTTTATAATTGAAGCTTGAGAGTTGAAGGGGTGTAAACATTATTATAAGTCCATCCTGATTAATAAAATAACTTACCTTGCCCAGTGGAGATTTCACTAGTAAACTGCAAAAATTTTATCAGTTAAATATTGTGTTATTCTAAACCTTATCAGTTTCTTTTTTTATTCATGTTAATATTGTTTATAGACTCTTAGAACCAACAAAATTAGAAATCAAACCCATAATCAAATCCCTACTAGAACAATGCTCCATGATTGAACTACATGGCATTTTTACAAAGCACCCTTAAAAGTTCATTGTACCAATGTAAATTGCAATGTTCAAAAAATATAATTCTTGCTGAAATTTGAATGTAGATGAAATAGAACCTATTTTTATGGAATAATAACCAAACTAAAAACACTAAAGACAACTCAACCACCCTCTGGCCTCTTTTAATAAAAGGATTTCAAAAATTTCTTACTCTCATCAATTCTACTAATCCATCCCTTTTCCATGAGGAATCATTTCTACTCTCAAGAAACTACAAAGATTACAGTGCCCCACACCAACAATAACATGTTGGACAAGCTAGTGCCATGCAGCTCCAATGCCTACAATGAAGACCTTTTCCCATAGCCAAGGTCAACCCTTGGCCTAAAGATGATATCCAGTACATAGTTCGCAATGAATACCTAGAGCATTCAAATTGCAGACTATCTCTTACAGTTATAACTGTATTGTGTTTATTTCTTTCCTCTTCTTATTTTATATGTACACATTCATTTCACTTTTTTATACTAGCTCAAGCCCATATAAACATGGGTCTAATATGAACTTAGAGACTACAAATGTATTTCATAGGATTTGCAATATGTGTAGACTAAATCTCTGTTAGGTAAGGTAAACCAAAAGCTATAAACAGAAAAGATCCAAGACACCAAAAAATTATGTCTAGAAAATAACCAAAAGGTCGAAGAGTTATACTTTAGGATTTGGATAAACTAGAAATATATATTTGAAATTTATGAAGCTACACATTGGGTCGAGTATCCATATTCCATGCACGTAGTACATGGATTTGATTCAATGCAACCTTGGTGGGAGAAGAGGGCTTGGGGCGGTGGGAAAAACTCAAACTATAGAATATACCACCATTTTGTTCATGAAACTATCCAGGGAATCTACTTAGCTTAATGGGTATTTGTTTTTCAAATCAAAGAGGTTTTAAGAGGTTTTAGCTACTACAACTAGTACACCTTTGGTTCATAAGTCTAAATTGTGGAATTCAAAGCATCTAAAATCAACCAGAAATCACAACATCATCAAACACTATAACAAAACCAAACTCAGGAAAATAAAATTACAAATTGATATGAAGAAAAAGAAGAGTAACCAGGATGATTATTACCAACAATTATAGGTTCATATGTAGAAGGAACACCAGGAAAGGATGACACCTGCATAGACCCTGTAATCACAGTGTCATCCATGCCATCGCCAACAAACATGATATTAAACTTATTGATGGGAACCCTAATGATCTCCTCATAAACCCAACCCTTGATATGTATCACGAATATCCAGTCAAAATAATTCGGTCCATTGTTCACCACTTGTTGAATACTCATGAAGGATTTATCCTTGGAAACAATAACGTTCGGAACCAATTCATTTATCTCTGATACACCCAAAATTTTATTATAACGATGGGAATGATTTGTAGTGCTAGATGACTTATTGGATGATCTCTCCATTTTGGGAGGACTCCATATTACCCTATTCTTCCCGTATGTATCCAGAGCACAGACCATGTTTAGAGAATTACTTGTTAAGTTCATAACTATAACGAATTATTACATGGACCTTCCCACCATATAGGTAGTATTAACATATTTGAGAGTCGAACTCCAGTCACTTTGATAACTTAGTGTTGCACTCATCTAGATCTTGATGTATTTAATATTCCTTGGGTTCAACTTCTAAGTCCTAATCTTGGAAATATATCTTATGGAACCCTCCAAGAACTCTAGGTAGTCCTTAACGGTGTCCGTGAAGTTTGACTAGTCATCTAAAGTAGTGAGTAGTTTTTTAGTGTGAAGATAACTTCCATGGTGAGTGTCATGAGCTTAAGATTAATCCTCTATATTTTCGGCACAATGGTGGGTAGCATCTCATTATGATATGCACTTTTTTTTTATAGACGATAGCACTTACTAGGTACTCTACGACCAACACGTCTAACACGTTGCTTAGCCAATGCTTGAAAAATTGGTGAAATGACCAGTGAATCTAGACCATGTTTTGGATTGTATACATTCTTCTTAGCAAATCCTAGATAAACAACATAGTAGATTCCATCAATGGTCATATAATCTTCTACGATATTGGTGGCCACAACCATTTTTCTTTTACCTGGAGGAACAGGCTCAAAAATGCTTGACTGCATCTCACTGGGAAGAGCACTGTATACTAGAAATATGATGAGCTCAGAAACATTATTTCCAAGTCCTTTCATTTTCTCATAGAGAATCTAACATGTACTATCAATTTCCTCTTGTCTCGTTAAGAAAAGAAGAATATCATCTTTTGGTTCTATCAAGTCAATCTCCATTACCATGATCAATGCAACATCCAAATAGTCACTCTTCAACTTCTTGGTATACAATATCTTTGCAGGATAAGTCATCCTTGGGATAGTGAATATATTTTAGTTGAAGAAATATCTTGAGAATTTCACAGCATCGAGAGTGTGGAGGTGAAAATTAACTGAAGATTAGGACTGCATCTAAATAACTACTTCAAGATCCAAAACAACACATCTATGTGAATTTTTTTCTCGTGGGCCTCATCAAGCATGACTATTGAATACTGAGATAGTTCTTCATCAAGTAAAATCTATATAAGAATCATATCGTTGGTCATGTATTTAATCATAGTCTCTGGCTCAATGAAATGTTCAAAATGAATGGAATACCGAACCTCCTCCCCTAAACGACATCCAAATTCCTCCACTACTCTTTTTTCTATAGGACGTAGCTACCACTCTAGGAGGTTGGGGACTACCGATCTTACCTATAGTATTGTAGCCTACCTCTGCCAAATATTGGGTCACTTGAATGGTCTTTCCGGTGCTAGTCTCCCCGATGAGAACTAGAACTTGGTTGTCATTCATCGCCTATAACAGTTCATTATTTAACTTTTAGATGGAAAGGCCCTACCTCTGTTCCTAAATCGAGAGCTTTGACCGCTATCCGAATGTTTATGCTTTTCCAAATTTCTTCCACTCGAGCATATCATAAACATAAAGCCCTACCCGTCTCAACTCTTATGCAAGATGCCTCTCATATGCCTCTGGCATTGGATCTTCCCATGGCCGATTCAAATCCTTGGGAATGGAATCCAACATGGTCCTCTATTGTTGTTGTTGAAGCTCCCTTCACTCCTTCGCAAGCATTGACTCCGTCATCACAGCTCTTAGCAATGAACCATCAGGATTCTTCACAACCTTCATAGGTGAAACATCGGTCGAGTAATGAGTTTGGCCTTGCTGGAAAGTAGGCTAATCCTCATTCAACTCAATCTCGAGCTCCTACTCAGTAGTACCCTTGTCTTTGTAAAGCATGACATCACCATATTCGTCATACATAGTATATTCCCTCACATCCAAGACCTTGGATGCAACTATTTTCTTTGATTCCTACTTCTTGAGAGAGTTCATTCTCTTCAAGAGCCTCCGGGAAGGCATGCTTTCCTCCTCATCAACAATGGTGATACCTTAAAGTCTAGTCCTCTTTGTGGGAGGTTTATTGGAACTAAGAGAATTGGCCCTTTGACCATCAGCTTCGGTGATTTTATTCATTGGCAATAGGTCCTCACTAGTTTTTTGATCAACATCCCTCAAGGAATGGCCCGTTTTTTGTCCTGATATAGAAATGACTTTGGCCCAAACCTCTTGATCCCTCTTAATGGATTCCTTTGCATTAACCACCCTCATGTTTGCAATCTGTGAAAGATGGACCAAACCCTCCTTCCATTTTCAACTAAACAAAGCACCCTATATTCATTACCCTTGAAACCCTACCCCGATGAACCCCAAATAGCTAGGGCTCCTTATTGTAGTTGTTATGCTCCTTATTGTAGTTTGATCTAACAAAGGGCCTGCTTCAAAACCTTAGCAAGGGAAGTTTGTGAAGGAAGTGATGTCTCCCCATGTTGAAATCAATAAAATTTTCACCATGTTGAATAAGGTCATTGACCTTAAAGTTGATAAAACTAGTTGAGAAGAAAGCATTTTTGATCCTCCATTTGAAAGTGATTAAGAAGAAATTAAAGAAAAAATTCCAAGTTTAATGGAAGGTTAAGAACAAAGCATTTTTTGTCCTCTATTTGAAAGTGATGAAGAAGCAATTAAAGAAAATTTTCCAACTTCAATGCAAGGTCAAATTATGGTTCTATGCATAGATCTTGAAATATTCCGAAGAAAGGTAGATGTTGTACAGTCTATTTCCATGTCCAACGCTGATACAAGCCCTTTTTTGTTCAAGGAATAAACCCAAGCTTCATTTCACATAAAGGAATTGAGTAATTTTGGTACATATTTGAGAATTTATGAGAACATTTTGTCACATGATGGTTTTGGTATAGATTTGGGAATTTCTGATAGGAATTTTTCACATGATGGTTACATGGGAAAACCACTATTGGTGCTCCAAAATAGGTTGTCTCTAGCCTATTTTGTTTACATGGGTACATATGGAAAATGTATATTATTTGTGAATATGTTGTAAGTTGAATTCAAAGTGTCATTAGTGGAATTTGAACAATTAGTAATGTAAGGAGTTATTTCTAAAGAAGTTGAAGAGTCATGGGGATAGTTGAACAGTCACAAAGGGGAATTTGAAGGGTTGCCCCACCCTATGTTATAGATAGAATCTCATAACTCATAGAACATGCTTTTAGGAGCCAAGAATTTGGCTAGGAATTTCTTAGAGAGGGTTTGGAGAATATTGTGATTAGCCTTGGCTTCTCCACAACATAGAGCGAGTACATTTCTTTGGATGAGTAGGCAATGTTGATTGTAATGTTCCACTATTGGGGCTAGTGGCTATCAATGGAGTATGTATGGATGGAACTTTCACTTAATAATATAATTGAGCCAACATGTTTTCATTAATATGTTATTATTGTAGCTCAACTATTCTTGTTACTTTAGAAATGTATGTTATTTAACTTACGCATTTGTGTATGAACTGTTTTGTATGCAAACGTATGAATCTTGTTGAAGATGTGTTGTCATATTATTCCGTCACTTTGGATTGTGGACAAATCCACTTCCAGCCTATCATTTCATTTTGCTCGTGTGTTCCTTTCAAGCTGTGTGCTATTATAGGATTCTAAGGGACACACTTCCTTTTCCCTTCCATGTGTTAGAACCCCCTTGCATCTCACTTGACTCCCTACAAGGTCACAAAATTGCTTCCGACAAAGTTATCATACTTACCTCAGTGCACTATCATAGTGAAGGCACTAATTTACTACACACTAATGGGACTCCTACTCCAAATGGTCTGAGGTCTAGTTGGAACATCTTACTAGGGAGATCTCTTGATATGTTGGTAGGTCCAACACCATCAACATTTCTGGCACTTGAAGGAGCGCTAGATGACAAGACAAGCCCTCAAAACCTGTTTTGAATCTCTGCACACCATTCATGACTTACATTAAAATCTCAACTCCAACATGTTTTTCTCATGCACATGATTTTGAAGTGTCAGAGGATGTCGTTGATGACTTGTCATAGGTCAAGTACAATAGTGAAGGCAGAGTAGCATTGTTAAGCATAGAGGTTCCTTCTTAGGCTTTTGTTAAAGGAATGAGGTCCCTACAGATGACATTTCTTGTGGATTGTTTGCTTATACGTTCTAAGGGCATGTTGACCAATGGTGTCGCACAATGCCTACAACCTCTATTCACTCCTTTGATCACATGATAATAGAGTTAATGCATGCTTTCTATCATTATGACCATTAAGACCTTAATAAAAAAATTATGAAATTACGGAAAGCACTTCATGAATATATTGTGCAATTTTGGGACTTCTTTTGTAATCTTTCTTTTTAAACCCCATAAGATGAAATTGATTGGAAATTTCTCAAACAAAGTTTTTAATATCTTCTTCACGTATCTGAAAATCCACATCAGTTAGAACCATTCAAACCCATCCTAACATACCTTGGTGTTAGTCAAAATTCCAAATCTAAGATGGACAAGGTTGTTATCACAAGTGACCTCCTTCCTCTTCTCATCAAACAACTCTAGCTCCAGAGGATGAGGTGTGAGAAGTTATGAACCTATCTGTCTAGCTATTTGTCTAGCTATCATGTACTCCTGCCCCACCTTCTATTAACATCTGCGTAGATTTGGACTACAACCTTGATGGTTGTCACGAGGTCTTTCTTTCTCAACCTTAGTTGTTTGGTTCCTTTGATCCTCCAGATTGTACTGTGTTGCGTTCACCCATTCTGAACTCCACATTTGTTGTTCACAAGGATCAAGTTTTCAGCTTAGTTAGTGTTGAGAAGCCAACCTACGTTATCATTTTTTATGAGTATGTGGGGGAATATGAAGAAGAAATTGCGGTGGAGGATGACCTCCTTTTGTCTGCACCTCATCTGCTTTATCTTGACATGTTCTGTGATCCTACGATTTTTTATTTTTGTTATGAAAATTCATATCTAGATGTTCTACTTCTGATCATTCACACAACACACAGGATTTCAGTCCATCATTTTCTTATGGAGAGGACTCATATTTATTTTCCAATCAACCCAATCTATCATCTTTTCTTTCTCGAAATTTAGAGGGTGAAAACTTATGTTTCTCATCAACCCCTCTATATGATTCCTCAAATCATGAGGATGCCAATGCGCATATTGAATTTTATGATTGTGGTTGTTGTGATCTCTTAACTCACTCATTTGATCACGATTTTGATTCACTTGTTGTTGATATTTCTAAGCCATTGGTCTTTAATGATCTACCTATCGATGAAGTGGAAACCCCTCAAGCTATCGAGGCACTTTAGCCCGAGCTGATAGTAATGTCAGGTTCTCGCAACCTTGAGGTCAGTTCCAGTGCTGATCAGAAATCTGATGAAACACCCCAGGCTCCTCATCTCTCTCTTGTACACTTTCAAATCAATTTGATCCACAATTTTCACATCGTCCACTAGAATCTCATTATCCTATTGCTCATGCATTGGAGGAGTCATACATAGCAAGTCATGTGGTGAAGCGAAAGTTTTCTTCTTTCTGTATGTTTTCTCATTTATCAAGGACAAAAGATTGTGCATGTTTGTCATTTGTGCACAGTGTGATGCAACACCATAGTACATCCACAGAGTGTCTATCTTGTTCTTTTACTCTTTTATTTTCTATTGACGCATTTAAACTTTGAGGGTGTTGGTTTTCATTGTTTTATCTTTCTTGCATGATGGTTTGCTTGAATATCTTTCTTGTAAATCATTCCTTCACCTACATGGACCAACCAATTCATTGATGACTACATTAGAAATATCACTTCACCTGAGAGGGGCCATGCACTGTTTAGCTTAGGAGTAAGAGTAGTGTTTGCTTTCTTGTTTGATTTTGTTTACTTGTTTTTGTTTCATTTTGCTATTGTCCTTTTATTTCCTTGTTTTTTCATGTACCCGTAGGATTAGCTTCCCATGAAACTGTGTTTTCTTCTTGAGACAAGCAGGCTGAAATACAAGAGGACTTGTACTACTATAAACATTTTGGTTATCTGTTACCCTGCTCTTTATGAAGAGCTTGAATTTCTTCAGTCGATGATACCCTGATGGAAAATATGTTCCTTTTAGAGTGAGTCATGGTTAATCCTTTTCAATTCAATCAAGTAGATTAAGGTGAGGGGGGACACCTTAAAAGGTATGTCATAGGTATATATAATATCGTTATCTAAAGGGACAACTTATTCTACTCTCAATAACTCAGAATCACTCTTCTTCCTCATGAAATAAATAAGTGCCTATTCACAGTTCTTTGGAAAATGAAAAAATAAAATAAAGGAAAAAGAAGAGAAAGGATTCTTGCAAAAGAGGTGAAGCAAAACAAATCCTTCGGGGTACTGTCCAAGCCCATTGGTAGTGGATTAATGCTTGTGTTCCCAAAGTCACTCCGCGGGGGTACTATCCAAGTCTACTAGTCGTGGAGCAACTCCAGAGATGAAACTCAAACTCTCACAGTCTATATTACTTATGCATCAATATACCCCTCATCCCCAATCAAAACAACTTATTTAACTTGTCTTAGTATGTGTGATGGCCGATCAAGAGAATGGTAGGGACTATATCTTTAATTCAAGCTAGTGAAGGAACCATGACGATCAAATAATTGAACAATACTTTCAGAGGAGCTAGACTCACTTTACACGAGAAAAGGTCCATATGGAGAGCTGGAGTTCGACCAATGTGTTGCCAATGTTGTAGTGGCTACAACCACCCTCCAAAAAGTTTCCTTCGCTTCATTTTCGACCTTCCCTACTAAATTCCCAATGCCTTATCTTACACTGCCTAAGTTCTTATGCTTTCATTTGAGTTTTATCCTTCACTTTAAAAATTGTGTTTTCTTACTTGCTTTGTCATCTAACCAGAAGTTGACCCCATGACTTGGTTGTAAACTAGTTCTAGCACTACCTTGATGATCTGTGCAATGCTTGAGGGAAACTAGCCTTGCTCTCAAGAAATGTGCAATGAAACTCAGCAGTGAGCCTCAGTTCTAGAATTGCACAGACCCAGCTGGAAGCTTCTCTTCATCTGAGAAACTGTGTATATCATGAGAGAAAGCAAGTAAGCCTTCAGCTCCAAAATTGTGCAAAGCCAAAAAACAACCTACCTTCACCTGGGAAATTGTGTAGAGCCTAAGAGGCAGCCCAGAGCTACTCAACTCAGAAATTGCATAGAACCTTTTGTGGTTAGAAGACAGTTCAGTTCATGAACCAGAGAGTTGCTCGGTCCTTCCCATAAATACACAATATTTCTAGGTAGTGCATGCCAGTTTTCCCGAAAAACAAGAAGTTAAGAGGAAAAGTATCCAAAGGAAGTAGGAATCTATTAGTAGTTTCCTGAAGGTGACATTGCCATCTTTAGAAGTTTCTGCCAAGTGTCATTATTGTCCTTGATGCCAAGCATACATGTCATGAACACAATTTTATTCAACTCTATGTAATGGTCACCTCTAGATCTCACATATATATTCGATCATCAAGCTATAGCTTCCCTATGAGGTCAAGGGGCCTTCAAAACACTATCATCTCTTTTCGGGTTGAGTTTCTTCTTTTATCACCTTATGCTACTTTTTATGTCACTTTTGTCTATTTAGCTTGTCAGTGTGTTGTTTTACTCATTTTGTTGAATGAATACTAGTGTTTTAACTTATTTTAGCTTGTAGAAGTGTTGTTTCAAGTTATAGATTTCCTTTCTCAATTGTCGCATGAGTTTTTCCATTTTTGCACCAATGGTCGTTGTTGCAGCAACTTGCTTCCCTTGCTTCGTGTTCCTTTAGTTTAATCAATTTCTGCACTTGTTTCACGTGCATACATCTACACTTATTTAGATCTACACTCATCCTAACATAATCCTTCAGGTCTTCTTGTTTTCACACTCATCATGGATAGATCTAGGCCCCCCCTGCTCGGATCTCACACTTAATTGCATGCACTGCACAATTTGGGAGCTCAAGGCCTATGCCTTGGCTTCTAGAATTCTATAGAGCTTGTCTTGGGTTGGTTCCAACTACACAATAAGTTCTAGGAGCTAGTTTCCTAGCGTGGCCATTGAGACTGTGTAATGCACAATCTCTCCTAGGCCTAACTTAGGCTGAATTGCACATTGTGTAGTTCTAGTCATCAAGCTTCCATAGTGACTACTGGGACTGCACATTGCGTAGTTCCCAAGTCAACCAATCACCTGTGTTAGTTAAAATTATGAAATTCTCTCATTAGATACCTTGGTTGCTGCTTGATCATTTTTTCAATTTATATTTGTAAGAGCTAATGTTTGCTTGCCATGAGTGTTTTTTCTATCCCAAAAGCACCACACTCGTGAAGAACTTATCTCTAGTAGTCATTATAACATGGCACCAAAGAGAGATGTTTCAAGAGAAACCATTGAAAACAGTACCGGGGAACAATCAAGCACTAGTTAACATTCGAATACATGTGAATATTGAATTGTTTATAGAAAATGAATCAGCACTAACATGGCAGCAAAAACAACAATAGTGGCAGAAGGAAACAAGCCAATACAGGATTAGGGAAAGAGGAAATTATTGACATAAAAAAGCGAGAACAAAGCTATAGAGTCAAAGTGGATTCAATATCCATGCAGGCATCTTTGATACCAAAAGGAAAGGGAAGCAAAGGACATAGATATTAGAGAAGAGGAAGAGAGAAAAGTAGAGTTTGTAGGTAGCAGAAATGAGACCATAATAAGTGAAAGAACAACCAAAGGGAGAATGGGAGCTGAAGAGGAAAGAACAGGAAGAGAAGAAGAGTGGAAATAAGAACAAAGGAAAGGAAAAATGACAGAACAAACAACACAAATACAGGTTGATGAGTCGAAACAAAAAGTAGCTGAGGAACAAAGTGAATAGATTTAGTTTCCCTCATTGATGCTAAGCACAATAACTAATTCCAGTTAGAGATCGATGGATACATGGAGTAGCTAAGGTGAGAGACGACCAAGGATGACTCGGACCTGAGCACACCAAACATGCATAACCATGCTAGTGGTTTTGTCATGGTCTACACCATGTTTCACATGCTTTAGGATGAGATGGACATAGGTTCCAAGACCATATACCCAGAAGCTATTGAGTCAAGAGTCCATTATTAGGAAGACACCATCATTCAGTCTTGGGACATCATAGCATAGTACCAAGCTTGGCATTAGTACGCGACAAAGAGTAATCAAGTAGAGGTTGTCGAGTTGATCTTGTCCCAATCTTCGGAGTCATAGTGTTGTGTCTTGTTAGGCTATCTATAACCTATTTTGTCTCACATGGGTACATGTGGAAAATGTATATTATTTGTAAATATGTTGTAAGTGAAATTCCAAATGTCATTATGGAATGTGAACACTCACTATGTAATGTAAAGAGTTATCTATAAAGAAGTTGAAGAGTCATGAGGGCATTCGAAGAGTCACAAAGGGGAATGTCAAGGGTCACCCTACCCTTTATTATAAATATAACCTCATAACTCATTGAATAGGGTTTTGGGAGCTAATATTTTGCTAGGCGTTTCTTAGAGAAGGCTTGGTTATTATTGTGAAGAGCCTTGGCTTCTCCACAACGTAGAACGAGTACATCTCTTTGGAGGAGAAGGTAGTATTGAATGTAATGTTCCACTATTAGGGCTAGTGGCTATCAATGTAGTATGCATGGATGGAACTTTCACTTAATAATATAACTGAGCGAGAACGTTTTCATGCATATGTTGTTATTGTAGATCAACTATTCTGGTTAATTTAGCAATGTATGTTATTTATCTTACGCATTTGTGTATGAACTATTTTGTATGCAATTGTATGAATCTTGTTGAAGACATGTTGTTGTATTAATCCATCACTTTGGATTGTGGAATATTCTACTTCCAACCTATGATGTGATTCCGCTCGTGTGTTCCTTTTAGGTTGCATACTATTACAGGCTCCGAAGGGACTCACTTATTTTTCCCTTTAGTTTGTTAGAACGCGCATGCATCTCACATGACTCACTGCAAGGTCACACACTTGTTTCTGACAAAGTTATCATACTTGCCTTTACAGGCTATCTAGGTCAAGGCACTACTTTTCTACCCACTTTTGGGACTCCTACTCCAAACAGTCAGAGGTCTAGTTGGGACATCTTACTGGGGATATCCTTGTTTATGTAAATATGATCTAAGGTTGTCATTGATGTCAACCCAAGTAGCACCAAGGGCTACCCTGATATTGCAAGGGAATTTTGACTTGAGAAATTACTCTATTTTGAGTCAAGGATCTTCTAGATAGATTCTATTCATCGAGACATTTTTGTTGATATATGGCACACCAAGTAAATCTTCACGGTTTGAGAGATATTCATGTTTCAAGTTAGTAACCCCAGTTAGTGGACTAAAACCCTATAGGGATGTGGCATGACACTGATAATTGGTTTTGGTCATTGAATAGTCATTAATTAATAATTTTTTAAGCTCCTAAAATCCCTCCAACATTCTCTATAGAAGCCCCTTTCAACTCTATAAAACGAAATCTCATATATGCTCCAAATGGAGTGATTGTGGCATTTTCGCTATAACTTCATTCATGCGAAGTCTTAGATTCTGAAATTAAAACCCATTTTATTCAAAATCCTAGTGAATGTCGTGAAAAAATTCCACATCTTTGTTCGCTATCTTTTCTAAGATATGATCTGTGGAAGTTAGGGTTGTTGTAGGCTGCCGAATTCGATCTCAAAATAGTGACCTTGGGAAACTTGTCATAACTCTCTTTCTGAGAATAGGATTGGAATTATGTAAAAAGTGGCGAATAGTGAATCGATTTAGTTTTCTTTGTATCAATTTTAGAGCCGAAGGAGGAAACAGTGACACATGGCACTTCATACAAAATTTCTCTACTGAACTAGTCCGTAATTAGGTCATTGTGAGAGATTGGGCATAACATTGTCTTGAAGAGTCCAAATCAAGTCAGGCCTGTGCCATTGGAAATAATACTCAGAGGAATTCTACAGGACTGAAGATAACATGTTATGGATCTGAGATCATAGAGATACATCATATTAAATATCGTGCTCCTAGAAGGCAAGAAAAACTAGATCATGTGTTGTAAAAGGACCAAACTTTGTATGGCGGCAAAGAGCAAGGTGCAGCGAAATGATGCAACAAAGGTAAGCTATAGGTAAGTATATTCTATATATTCATGTTCATCTCTTAATTTCATTAGGTTCTTTGTATTCTAATTTGTTGTTTTTGTTTAGCACTTGAATATGCTCCGCAGGATGAGGTAAGTTTTGTTATTATCATGTCATGGGTATTTCCTTGAAGACTTTTTGCAGGTATTATATTCATCAAGAAAAGCCTCAATGCATAATTCATGGGCCTCATAAATGGGTAATTATATGGGCTCATTTTACCTCTTAACTTAGTAAAATCAACCATTCTATTATCTTATTGTATGATTTTATGATTATATTTATGCTTATAGAGTGAGTTGAGTTAGTTATGATGCCATGTGGTCTAACATGTATTTAATGTAGATTATTGCTGGATTTCGAGGACAAAGTCAAGGATCCAGTAGTCAAATGATAGCAATAACTTGAATTAGATAGAGGATAGGACTTATAGGAAGGAATCCCCCTCCTTTATTACTCTTCACTTCGAATTCCCCTTCATTCAGCTCTGAGCACAAGCAATTGAATCATGCACTAGAAGGCAGCTAAGCAAGTGGAGGATGACTGATAGTTATCTCAAGTTTTGGGAGCCAAGTATCCCTGATTTTAAGGAAGTTGTTGGTAGCTTCAGATGTATAAGTAGAGAAGCCTAGGGCCTCACTAGGGTCAGATTTTTTTTTAGGTGAACTCTGCTCAAATTTCAAGCTTACTATTTTTGTGACAGTTTTATGTAATCTTGCTATTTTTTGATAATGAAGATGGAATCCAGTTTGAGCTAGAACTGAGTTATCTCAGAGCGATGAAGCTCCTGGGTTAGGTTCCAATTCAAGCAGCCAAGCTTCTCTTTACTTGTATTTGTATGCTTTACTTTAGTTTGTAGATTAATTTGTTGTTAGATGTATTTCTTTTATGGTTAAGATAGGTTCCTTTGGATGATTTAGTAGTTTGCTGCCATTCGTGCTTTCTGTAGCAGGTTAAGTAGTGATTAGAAAAGATTCAAAAGGCTAGCAATAGTGCCTTTGCCTTTCTTCCTCCCTCTGGGACAATGATTTCAGGCAAAGACTCTCTTGCTGCCCCAAAAACACAAATTTTCCTCATTCCTAGGACTTCTAGTGTTTACAACTCTTTAGTAGGTTGACAATCCAGTTTTTCTTTGCTGTAGATCTTCTTCATCAAGTTAATTTCCTAATTTACAATCGTCCTCTTACATGCATTTCTTTCTTGCAGCATTTCCCAACATTTCGTTCCATGCATCATAGTTTAGGCCATTTTAATGCAAAACTCTATTTTTCCTAGAATGCATTCATTTAGATAGTTGCTTGATTTTCTTGGTTTCTATGTAGCAGATCTCTTCCAGCAGTAGGCCATCTTGTCAGTGATCACATTCCTCATATGATCCATGCCCTACAGGTCTCCCAAACCTCACATCCATTCTACCTTAGTTTCCTTCATTTTTCATAGAACTTCTTCCTCTCTCCTTGAGCAAACCCAATCATCTTTCTCTATCCTAGTGGTTCATGGTAGACCTTAGGAGCCCTAACACCTCATTCCAACTATCATCCACCTTTTCCACCCACTATCACACCCTCAAAATAGTCGAAATTTCTCTTGGCCTCCTCCTGTAGTTACCCTGTTTTCCTCTTGTAGTTTTCCTGTGTCCTCCTATAGTTTTTCCTGTAGGCTTTCTTTGGAAGGCCAAGTTTGGGAAAAGCCTCTAGAAGTCCACCTAAGACCTCCTAGGACCCATCGACACCATCTTACATCCTCCCAAGCTCCCAAACCACCCTCTAATGCCACTTGTTCACGACACACAATAAATTAGATGTATGTTATAATTCAGATAATAACACATAAAATTCCAAAAATATGTTTCTTGCTTATTTACTTCCAGAAATAGCATGGTTAGATCTTGTTTACTTCCTTGAGTATGTAATGGCATTTATTTCATGGTTTTCATAGTTTTTTTGGCAAAATTAGAGTTCGCATGTTAATTAGGGTTTACTAGGTTTTGCTTTGCATTCTAGTCTTTTTCCTTTCTGTAAGTGGAATAGCATCTGTAGAGTAATCTTTCTTTCTTTCATCACGCATAGAGCTTCTTCTGAGATCCATAGAATTTGGCTTGATCTCCTAGGGATCTTGTGCCAATTGACCAAGTGACAACCTGTAGTGAGAATTAGTACTTGTGCATATAGCACCGATGCTTCCAAGTTTGTTACGAACTACCGGGTTGATAAAAGTAAAGTTGGTAGCCTAGGAGTGGAAACATTCTTGCTACAGTACTGGTGCTCACCACTTTTTGGCGCCATTGCCAGGGAAGCATCAGAGTATTATGTGATTACTACTTTCTTCTATTTCCTATTGAAACATTCTACTAACAGTTTATTCCGGCAAAAGCAAACTAGTCATTTCTTTTCTTTCAATTTCTGCATTTCTTTGCTCTCCTTTCCAAATCTACAAATTCCATTTCTGCAAAAGTAGACTAGTCATTTTCTTTCTTTCAGTTCTACATTTCCTTGCTTTCCTTTTCAATTCTACAAATTTCCATTCAACAAGCTCATTTCAGCTAGTTGCAATATGTTTTGTTCAATCACAATCTCAGTTTCTGCAGGTACTATCAGTGTGGGGAAAAATAAACACAAAACCAACCAAAAATATTTCCTTTCATGCCTCATAGTAATAGAGATAACTCAGGAAAATTTTTGCCCAACACCCCTACCACTTCACACAACCAACCTTCTCTCTTCTTCGGTGGCTGCACTCAAGAAGAACCCTTAGGTGAAAAACCAGAAATATTTGAAGAACCTATAGGGAAAGAAGAAGAAGAAAGAATTCCTCTTGAGAAAATGGATGAAAACATAAATGCTAGGGGAAATGGAGAAAGAATAGAGGTTACCTTTCCCATTCAAGAGACCAATGGGTACACCAAAATGAAGAATATAAGCCCTTCAGCCCTACCTCATTTCTATGGTCTGACTACAAAAGATCCTAACACCTTCTTGTTCATGTTTGATGTCATCCGTCGAACTTATGACTATGCAGAAGACAAGAAAAATTTGAAATTGTTCCTTTCTAGTCTCAAGGATGCAACACTGCGCCAGTTCATGGGATTACCTGGCAATAGCATCAAAACTTGGGCTTAGATGCAACAAGCCTTTAACAACAAGTATCGAGACTATTGTAGGTCAAAAGATACTAAAGAAGAAATCTTCCAAATGACCATGGGAAGTGATGAGTCCCTGGAAGACTATGAAAATAAGTTCTAGCTTAATTACAAAAGGGCTAGGTGTACACTTGACCCTGAATCTCTGAAGTTGGTCCTGCTGAGGGGAATTCGGGAAGACCTTTTAGACACCCTCCATCTACTGGCCGGGGGAGACATCTACCAACTATCCTATGGGGACATAAAAACTCTTTTTAGAAACCATTCTAGAGTAGCCCGAAAGAAAGGTAGGGGGAGTCAATCCATAGCCAGTGCCTCTTCTTTCAATTCATCCATTAAAGTTGAAATTGGAAGCATGTTGGAAGACTTCAAGAGTGAGATGCTGCTAACGTTTTCCATGCAAATGGATAACTTACATATCAAAAGAAGAAAAGAGGAAGAAGAGAGGGCTTTGGCCATTTTTTGCCCTAGATGCACTAGGAGGCATCCTAGGAGTGAATTCCCATTGAACTCTATAAAGGTTTGTTCAGTCTGTGAAAAAAATCATTCTACAGACAAGTGCCCTTCCTTGTCTAGACGTAAAGTTGTATACCAAGTGGTTGAAGGAGTCACTAAACAGATCTATTACATAAACCAAAGGAGGCCGCATGGACTTAGACCATACCAGTAGGGGATGTAAAGGACATCTTAGGCATATTGTAACTCCAACCAAGTCATCTCCATACCTTCTTGGGCCCCCCTACTCATCCTTCCTGGTCCATGCCTCCTCCTTGGTCCTTAACATCTCAATATCATGCCCAACTAGCCACCCATTCATTTCAATCCTATGCTCAGCCACAACCTCATTGGAATGCACCTCATCAGGGGTGGAGGCGCCAACACAACTCTCCTCCTACTCTTTTGCCTCCACCACTTGCCCAACCACAACTGTTACCTTTTTCTCCACGAAGGAAACCCCAAATTCCTACCCAGCCAAATTCAAACACGAACAATAGACAGGCTCAGCAAGTGTATAGTGGGGAACCATCATGCCCAAGTTATGTTGTGGAGATTCAAGAAATTAACTTGCGATCTGGGAAATCTCTACCAGATAGCCAGCCTCCACCCAAAGAGGTTGAGGAAGATAAAGAGGAAAGTGAACCTAAAGCAAATCCACCCTTTCCTGAGAGACTATCTGTGACAATCCAGCTTACCCCAGAAGATATTGAACTCCTGGGAGAATTGAAACATTTACGTGTGAAGATACCACTTCTCCAAGCCATAAAAGATGTGCCTATTTACAATAGGTTGATCAAAGAGAAGTACTTTAGGCATCCAGGAAGGCGCAAGAGAGATACCCCAACCATCAATGTCATAGGACAATTGTCCGACTTGATTTTGGGGCAGATAATTTGACCGAAATATCTCGACCTTGGAATCCCAGTAGTTGATGACAAAGGACACAATGCTCAAACTTAATCTCCAGGGTTCCTTGAGGAATACCATGACAATGCTTCAGTTAGTAGACACTCCACCGTGACCCTTGAGGGGATTGTCGAAGATGTGATGGTCTCCATTGATTCTTGGGAGTACCTTGTTGATTTCCTAGTTCTCCAACCAAAGGAAAATCTTACTGGGTATCCTCTTATCCTAGGAAGACCCTAGTTGGCTACAACCAATGCCTACATTAGCTGCTAAGCTTAGAACATGACCATAAAGAATGGGCACATGTCTAAGCAATTAACCATATATCCTCCTGCTCAACCCTTTCTAGAACATGATATACCTCTACGGTTGGAGGAGGACGATGAGGATGAAGTTTATTCTGCACCACTTTGTACATTGGAAACGGCCATGGGAGGAAAACTGCAAGATGAGGATGATATGATTGAAAATTTAATTCAGAATCTATCTCCTAGTGTATCACCATTAGAAGAAATAGTAAGATAAACCCAAAACAACCCCTCAATTGATTTCTGTGTGGCTGACCCTACTTCTCTCCATGTCAAAAATATAGAGTTCGGCCCAGAAAGAACATTGAAAATCAATCCATCCCTATCTACCTCCCAGGAGAAGGAGCTATGCAGCCTATTGGGAAAACATCTAGATTCCTGTGCCTGGAGTTATAAGGAGATGAAGGGAGTGAACTCTTCAATATGTACTCATCATATATACATCAAGGAATATTGCAAGCTAGTTGGGCAGCCTCAAAGGAGGATGAATCTAGCACTTAAAGATATTGTTAAGGAAGAACTATAGAAATTGTTGGATACAGGATTCATCTATCCCATCTTTGACAGTGAATGGGTATCTCCTTTGGTGCTAGTGCCAAAGAAAAATGGTAAGTGGAGAATTTGTGTCGACTATCAGGAATTGAAAAAATCCACTAAAGAGAACCACTTTCCTTTACCTTTCATGGATCAAGTGTTAGACGATCTGGTAGGGAAATTTTTTTTCTCCTTCCTAGATGGGTTTACTGGGTACAATCAAATTCAAATCAGCCTGGAAGACCAAGATAAGACCACTTTCACTTTTTCTTGGGGTACCTTTCCATATTGGGTCCTTCCTTTTGGTTTGTGCAATGTTCCAACCACTTTCCAGAGAGCGGTATTGAGTATATTTTATGAACTGGTTCATGATGCAATAGAAATATACATGGATGATTTTACTCTTTATGGCTCTGAATTTCAGGAAGCCTTATCTAACGTAGGAAAAGTTCTAGATAAGTGTATTGAGATGAACTTGTCCCTCAGTCTAGAAAAATGTGAATTTTTTATGATTGAAGGGATTGTACTAGGTCATGCAATATCTCAACAAGGACTACAAGTGGACCCCAACAAACTTGTCATCGTCCAAGGGGTCCCACCTCCTCAAGAGATGAGAGATGTCAAAAGTTTCCTATGCTTAGCCAGATATTATAGGAGATTCATTAAAGACTTCAACAAGATAGCCTCTCCTTTGTTTGGCCTCCTAGGCAAGGATGTTGAGCTCATATGGTCGGAAAACTGTCAAGAAGCCTTAGATACCTTGAAGAGAAAGCTAGTGACTACCCCAATTATCAGATACCCAAACTGGGCCCTACTATTTTACATTCACACATATGCCTCAAACAAAGCAATAGGAGAAACCTTAGGACAAATTTATGAAGAGTTACCTTATGCCATATACTTTATAAGAAAAAAACTTGTCAAAGGCAGAGTTAAACTATACAGTGACCGAAAAGGAACTCGTAATTATCGTGCATTACTTAAACAAATTCAAACATTATATCACAGGCTATCAAATCTCTGTGCACACTGATCATGTTGCAATTGTATATTTTATGAAAAAAATAGATGTAAATGCTCTCAATATTAGATGGTTTCTTTTACTGCAGCAGTTTGATTTGACCATTATTGATAACCTTGGTAAAGAGAATGTTGTTGTTGACTTTTTTTCTAGATTAAATTTTCCTACAGGTGAAGAAGGAATGTTGGATAACCAAATGCAAAATGAAGACCTATTTTCTATATCAATCCTCTCTCCATGGTTTGCTGATATGGCAAACTACTTGGTTTCAACATAGTTCCCACCACACCTGTCCTCAAAAGAGAAGAGCAAGATAGTAAGGAAAAACACCCCTTTCACCTGGATTGGAGGCAATCTCTTCAAACTAGGCCCAGATCAGATCTTGAGAAGATGTATTAGGGATGAGGAAGTCTTTGACATCCTCTTGACCTATCATGGTGGGCCTTCTAGAGGTCATTTTGCAGTAAAAAAAACTGCCTTCAAGATATTACAAGCAGGCTACTACTAGCCCACTCTTCATCAGGATGTGAGGAGATACACAAGCTAGTGTGATTGGTTTTAGAGGATGGGGAAACCCACTCCAGAGGATGAAATTCCCATGCAACCTCAACTGAACTTTGAGCCACTTGAGAAGTGGGCCATGGACTTTGTGGGGCCTATCAACCCCCCTTCAAAGCAAAAGTAGTACATTGTTCTGTAAACTAACTACCTGACAAAGTGAGCAGAGACAAAATCAATCAAAGCAACAATAGAAGAAAAAGTAGCTGAGTTTTTGAGAGAAAACATATTCTACAAGTTTGGGTATCCGAGAGAGTTAGTCACAGACCAAAGCAGTCAGTTCACTTATAGCCTGATTGAAGACCTGCTCACACATCATAATATCAAGCATAGGACTTCCACCCCTTACCATCCACAAGCCAATGGGCAAGTGGAGGGTACTAATAGAGCATTGGAAGGGATCATAACCGAGGTAGTGAGCAGCAACAAAAAAGATTGGCAGACATATTAGTTGAGGCCACTTGGGCCTACAACACAACATGGAAGACCACCATTAGGTTCACACCCTATGAACTGGTCTATGTGAAGAAGGCTTTGATGTCAATAGATTTTGAATTCAATACCCTAAGGATGGCAGCTTAGCTGGACCTAGACCTCAGCCATGCATAGGAAGAGAGATTACTTCATCTCAATGGATTGGATGAATATAGATTGCAAACCCTTCTCCATACATAGGTAATTTAGCTTCAGATAAAGATATCGAATGACAGAAATATCAGGGAGAAGCAATTCCAAGAGGGAGATTGGACACTACTCTATGATTCAGGATACAAAGATTTCAAAGGCAAGTTGAGGAAAATATGGTTGGGACCCTACACTATGGAGAAATGCAATGACAATGGTTCAGATCTGATCAGAACCATTGATGATGAAGACATCCCCATGCTTGTCAATGGACATCGGTTGAAATTCTACAAGAAAACCCTCTCCAAGCAAGAATTTATTGAAGATTTGAATAAACAGTGATGGTAGTGGAGCATGTATTAGCTTCCACTTCACCCACTCACTGAAGAAAAGAAAAAAAGTAAAAAATAATAAAGACTCAAGTGAAAACCACCATGAGGTGCTTCAGTCCCATCAATGGGTTGAAAACCTCTTCCGAGGTGGCCTAGTGATGTCATAAAAAAATGAGGAAAGAGAATAAAATCCCTAAGTGAAAACCTTCCCTGGAGGTTCCCAGAGCAATCAATTAAGGTGAAAACCTCTCTGAGGTGCCCTAATTGTTTAAAAAAAAAAAAAAGAGAAAGAAAAACTGAATTTTTATTCCATTGCAGGGTTGTAGGAGGACTACAGGGAGTAGAAGAAGGTTCCAAAGGAACCCTGACATTCATATCAGCACCCATCTCATCTTCTCCACACCTTCCTCCATCATTTTTGGCATCTCTTTCACCCCACTGCACCTTTTTCTTCCAAAACTGTGTTTTCTACAGGAGGCTCCTGTAGGAATTACAGAGAGCTAAAAATGTCTAGAGAAGGCAGTTTGAGGGACAAGAAAGCTTCATGAGGAACCTATAATCCCTCTTACCATCTTAAAACATTCTTTCCATCATTTACAAGCTTGCATCACACCCCAAGCATCATTACTTTTTTCCCTGACCAGGCAAAACACAGAAAAATAGTTTTTTAGTTTTGAAAAGAACAACAAAAAATAAAAGGAGAAAATGCACCATCAACTTCACCTGAAACCTACCTACTATCCCTCCATATTTATCTACACCTTTTCCATCATTCTCGAGCTTCAAACATAGGAGAAAGCTAAATTTTCAAGGGGAGAAGCAGCGACAGGAACTCCTATAGCAGCTGATCCCATAGAAGTCCAGCACCAACAGCAAAAGAGTGCAAATATAAAGGTTGAAAAGGCACATGCAGCTAACCTCCAGCAGAAGAAGGACCTGCAAAAGTACACAACCACACATTGGCTAGCAGAGATAGCAAGCATGAAAGAAAATGAAGGCATGCAGTAGAGAGAGCAATAAAATCCCACAACTAATACACTCGGATCACATGTAAGTAACTAAATCCCTCCTCTATTTGCATTTGTGTAATTAGGAGTCATACGAATGCAATGAAATGGTTGAGATTGAACGAGGGTAAGGTGGCCAGTTAACTTGGCCACCTTCATTTAGTTGACTCCACTTATCTGAGATGTCACCCACACATGCGCACAGTCAACTCAAGCACAAGATGCCAAGAACAAGTAGTGGGAGGAAGTGTGAACTTTGATGCAATAATGAGGGATTATTATGAGGAGGGGCCATGATGACCAAGAAGGTGGGGACCAACGGTCTGAATATGGCCAATGTACACCTTGCCAACTCAACACACATAACCTAAAATAGCCATAAAAAGTAATGAGCACTCGTCCCCACGCATTCTCATCACCTTTTCTCCATTTTTTCTTCGTAACTCAGCCACAATAGTATTCTTGTGGCCCCATAGCCTTGTAACCACCATCCTCTATTGATTTCCTCCCTATCTTTGCACTCAACATTTTCTATAGGAGCACCTACATGAAATCTACAGGAGGGACAATTGGCTTCTACAGGAGGGGCAGTGAGCCATTTTGAAGGGATAAAACACGATTTTTAGCATGAATTTCAGTCTGAAGAGGTAGGGTTCATGCGTGCCCCTATATATGAAAGAAGTGGTCTAAATTTTAGGATGAGATGAGTCTTTAGGAGGGTAGAAAATACATTAAAAAAAAATTGTTTATTTAAAAAAACACGGTCTCCTTTGTTTTTTTATTTTTCTCAAAACTCTTTGTCTTCGCCCCCATATTTTAGTTAAAGAAGTACAGGCAGTATGACAGGAGGGTTTATGATAAAGGAGGCCACTAACTCCACCAGGCTCCATGCACATCCTCAAGTGGTGGACATATTCCCAAGGGCAAACAGGATGAATTTCTTTGACAAATTTTGATGATGAAATTGCCCAAGAATTTGCAATCTCTCTGGTCCCTCACATAAGAACTCATACTACTGTAACCATTAGAGGCCTCTCCATGGAAATAACCCCTGAATTCATCAGTAGTGTCACTACGCTTCCTCTTGGGCTGCCTTGGAATAAATATGAGAAACCAATTGGCTAGGCTACCAAGAAGAAATTTTTCGAAAACAATGAAACCCTTGTCGAAGATAGAAATGGAATTAGAAGGGCTAGTATACCATATCCCTGGGATGAGGTTAGCTACAAGTAATAAAATACATTTCTTGTGATGGGAGGCACAACATTGTCTATGGTTATAATTTCAGAATCCTCCATGACTTGAGGTATGGCATGGATACCCCAACACCTCAAAAGCTTAGTATTCCTTACTTTCTCCTTCAGTCCCTCATTGACTCTAACACCAAGGTACAAGCAGGAAATTTAGGGCAGTTAGCTCACCATGGCTTAATAAAAATCCTAGTAGAGGAGGCCCTCCATACCTTTACACTCCTTATAGCACGGGAAGTTTTCCGAAATATGACAACTGAGGATGACATATACTATGATGCCAGTCCTACTGGCAGTGAGGAGGAAGAATAGCAAGGAGGAGAAGATGAAGCTAGTGGTGACATGGCAAAGCAAGAAAGGAAGGAGGAAGGAAAAGAAACAAAGGAGGGAAAATTTGAAGAGACATAAAAAGAGATAGAAGAAGGAGAAAAGGAGGAAGAAAAGGTAGAGAAAGGAGAAGAGTCCCCTGAGACTTTGGAAAGAGAAGAAGCAGCTGGCCTCACTACCCTCAGTACACCAGTCAAGCCAAAGTAGAAGAGGAAAAGGCAGACCCCCATGTATTTCAAGGCAAGGAAGAGCACAAGAATTAAAATAGGAAAACCTCAGCCCTCTTCAAAAGTTCCCATTACCATTGAAGATTTACTATCTGGCATGGTGAAAGAATATCCTTCCAAGACACCTATAAGATATGAAAGGGAGACTCCAAGATCTTCTACATGGAAGGGAAAGGCAGTACTACAGGACCCAAAACCAGACCTACAAGAGGCTCAGACAGTTCTACAGGAGACACTGTCCCAACTACAGGAGACCCAAATGCTTGAGAAAAAGGTAAGTGGATAGCTAAAGATGAAAGAGGAAGCACAAGAGCTACAAGAACCTAACCCCTAGCCTAGTCTTGCATCCTATTATAATCTACTTGAGGGAGGTAGGGTAATCCCCTAGAAATTTGCAATTCCACTATTTTTCAAATTGGAGAAAGAAAGAGTGAGAACACATAGGTGGATGCAGATAGCCAAATCCAAAGGAGTTGAGGATGTTGGCCATATGGAAAACAAACTCAAGGAAATGGGTAGAGAATTGAGTGATCTCAGAGATAGAGAAGCCATCACAAGAAGCCACCTTGAAAATGAGAATGAATTCCTAGGGAGGCAGCTGCAAGATAAAGAGACGCAGTTGGCATACATGGCCATCTTATTCATGGAAGCATTACAATGCAAAACACCAACCAAATCTTAAGGCCTCTATTTGAAGGACCAATGGCTTCAATTCCAAATAAATACTTTGGCACAAAGAGGCCCAATGCCTTTCTAAGACTACAGGTAGTTCATGGACCTATGTGGCCAAAGAACCTCAGAGGATAAGGCAAAGATGACAGAGTTCTACCTACACAATATGGCCCTCACAGACATGAATGTGTGGGACCCCAATGCCAAGCTAGGGGACCTACAATTAATGGCCATGGCCTCATGGATGAACCATGAAGAATGAAGGGTAGTAGAAATGAAAATATTGATGATAAAAGAGAAGAATGAACCATTAATGATAAGAGAAAAGCCATTAGATCCTATGGCACTCATCAACATAGACAACTTGCTTGCTATTGACCGTAAGATTGCCCCTAGATATCTAGCCAATCAGGCACAAGACATTACACACTTTGAAGATATGCAAAGGCTACTTGGGAATGATTGTGTGCATTCCTGCATGGGAATATGGAACACCCTACCCCACAGCTTGCAGATCAGAGAATACCATTCCCCAATGAGGTTGAGGGAGGCATTGAAAAGAGTGCCAAGATACAAGCACTCCATGCAAAGGCTGAAGGTCAACTGGATTGGTCTCAAATTGAGTCCCCCACTCCTATTAGGCATGTTGGAAGGCAGGAGAGAAGAAGAAGAGGAAGAGTAGTGGAAGGACATAGAAAAAATAATGGGGATTTATGACCAACATGAGCAGACCACATCAGAACCTTGGGATGCTAGGGAGGCCACTAGGGCCATAAAAGATGAGGAGATTGACTAAGTTGCTTAGAGGATGAGCAACACCTTCAGTAGGGGTTGATGATGAGCCTCATAAATGGGTAATTATATGGGCTCATTTTACCTCCTAACCTAGTCAAATCAACCATTCTCTTAGCTTATTGTATGATTTTCTGACTATATTTATGCTTATAGAGTGATTTGAGTTAGTTATGGTGCCATGTGGTCTAATATGTGTTTAATGTAGATTATTGATGAATTTTCAGGTCAAAGTCAAGGATCCGATGGACAAATAGTAGCAATAAATTGAAGTGGATAGAGGAGAGGACTTATAGGAGGGAATCGCCCTCATTTATTACTCCTCACTTCAAATTCCCCATCATTCAGCTCGGAGTACAAGCAGCCAAGTCATGCACTAGAAGGCAGTTGAGCAAGTGGAGGATGACTGGTGATTTTCTCGAGATTTTGGAGCCAAACCTCCCTGATTTTAAGGAAGTTGTTGGTAGATTCTTTTGTATAAGTAGAGAGGCCTAGGGCCTCACTAGGGTTGGATTTTTGTTGGATTTTTGTTGTACTTTTTCTTATCTAAACTCTATTCAAGTTCGAGCTTATTACTTTGACAGATACATGTAATCTTGTTATTGTTTTGGAAATAAAGATGGAATCCTTTTTGAGTTAGCTCTGAGTTACCTTAGAGGGCTGAAGCTCTTGGGTTAGGGCACAATCCAAGTAGCCAAACTCATCTTTACTTGTATTTTTATGTTTTATTTTAGTTCGTAGATTGGGTTGTTGTTAGATGTATTTCTTTAATGGTTAAGAATATGTTGCTTTTGATGATTCAATAGTTTGCTTCCATTTGTGCTCTCTATAGCAGGTTAAGTAATAATAAATAAAATATTCAAAAGGCTAGAAATAGTGGCTTGGCCTCCCTTTGGGACCATTATTTGAGGCAAAGACCCTCTTGCTGCCCCAAAAACATAGATTTTCCTCATTCATAGGACTTCTATAGTTTGCAGCTATTTAGTTGGTTAATAGTCTAGTTCTGCTTTGCTTTAGAACTTCTTCATCAATCTCACTTCTTTATCTACAATATTCTTCTTTCATGCTTTCCTTTCTTGTAGCATTCCTCAGCATTTACTTTCATAGATC
The DNA here is from genome assembly GCA_000404065.3 of Pinus taeda. NCBI lineage: Eukaryota > Viridiplantae > Streptophyta > Pinopsida > Pinales > Pinaceae > Pinus > Pinus taeda. The sequence continues at coordinate 210,945 of APFE030713671.1, forward strand.
ATAGTTTAGAATAGTTTGATGTAAAACCCTGTTTTCCTAGATGCACTTATCTCATTGCTTGCTCGATCTTATCGATTGGATGTTGGTTGTTTATGTAGCAGATCTCTTCTAGTAGTAGGCCAACCTATCAACCATCCCATCCTCCATCTGATCCATTCCCTACAGGTCACCCAAGTCTCCCCTCAATTCTGCCTTAGTTTCCTGCATTATCGATATAATTTCTTCCTCTCTCCTTGAGCAAATCCAATCATCTTTCTCTCTCCTGATGATTCTTCATAGACCCTAGGTGCCCTAACACCTCATTCCAACCTTCATCCACCTTCTCCACCCACTCTCACACCCTCACAATAGTGAAAACTGCTCTCGGCCTCCTCATGTAGGCCTCCTGTAGAACGTTGTTTTTCTTCCTATAGATTTCCTATGTCCTCCTATAGATTTTCCTGAAGGCTTTCTTTTGAAGGCCGAGTATGGGAAAAGCCTCCAGAAGGCCACCTGAGATCTCCTAGGACCAATCCACACCATCCTACATCCCCTCAAGCCCCAAAACCACACTCCAACGCCACCTATTTGCTGCCAAATTCACAAACAATAAATTACATGCATGTCAAATTCACATAAAAATACATAAAAATCCAAAAAGATGTTTTGTGCTCATTCACTTCTAGAAATAGCTTAGTTAGATGTTTTTTACTTCCTTGAGAAGGTAATGGCATTCTTTTCATGGCTTTCATAGTGCTTTATGCAAAAGCAGGATTAGTTGGTTAATTAGGATTTACTTGGTTTGCTTTACATTTTAGTGGTTCTCCTTTCTCCAGTTAGAGTAGCATCTGTAGAGTAATCTTTCTCTCCTTTCTTCACATATAAAGCTTCTTCTGGAATCCATAGAAGTTGGCTTGAGCTCCTAGTGATCTTGCGCCAGCTGATCAAGCGACAACCTCTAGTAAGAACTAGTACTTGTGCATACAGCACCGTCGCTTCCAGGTTTGTTATGAACTACCGAGTTGATAAGAGTAAAGTAAGCAGCCTAGGAGTTTCAGCATTATTGCTGCAATACTGTTGCTCACCAATGTCATTTCCAAATATATTAACTATGTGAAGTCAAAGAGGAACTCCTACTAACATCCTTCAAATATAAGCTCAACATCTTCCCCAAAACTCTAAATCATTTCGCTGTTCACGTTAGCTATTTCAACTTCATAAGTTTCGAAAGATACTCCCTCCAAATACCATCCAATCCCCTTCTACCACATGTTGTACCTTAACTAATCTCTCTACTCACCTGAGAGTCCCATATTTCACCCTATCACTCCTTTCCAATTATTCAGTGTTTCATCTAAATTCAATATTTTCTAATGGAAACATCTTCCACCAAAAGCTCTATTGCTGTCCAAGCTAAAGGGAAAGGCAAGGACTAGAGATCATAAACAAACTTGAAAATGTTTATTATCCTATGTTAACCACACATGACATGAAAGTTGTTGTCTAGGTATTACTAAACACAAACAACATGTTAAAATATGATAGCAACATGCACACATTTGGTCTAGTCTATGCCGCCCTTCCACAAGATTTTAATTTCCTTGAAATGGTGAACTAGTGTGACAAAAGACACTTTCTAGACAAAAGGTTAATTACATCACTCTGAGATGGAAAAGAGACAATTAATGTGACTCTAGAAGCCATTGCATCTATGTTATTGTTTCCTAACAAAACCAGGTTATAAAGGTTAAATAAAAGGATTGAAGAAAAATGGACTAGCTTAGCACTGGATCTTTCACAACAAGGAGTAAATAATTGTCTCCATAAAGGAATGGTACCTACTTCCAATCAACTCCCTTATCAGATTTCAATTTTGAGCCCATGATAGTAGTAACTTTCTCCATGATAGCCCAAGTCATGGCTATTAATATTGATATCTTTATAACTAGAATTTTGTTGGGTCTCTTGGTATCCTTGCATAATTCATCTACCAAAGCTTGTATCCAATTTCATTTCCCTCTGTATTTGTCCAATGAAATTCATTCCAAAATGGGAGAGTTCAAGGAAAAGAAATCCTTTTGTTACCAAGCATATTTATCCCATTTGTTTATTCATCAGTAATATCCCTACCTTGAATATCTTAATCACACGATGTTTGATGAACATGGTTCCATATTACCAACCTATGAATGGTTACCCATGGTCCGTAAAATAAAAGGTAATCAAGGTTTGTTTGATTACATTTCTTCATTTATGTTGGTGTCATACACCCTTCTACATGGTCAACCTTTTCCTAGGGTACTTCCTTTCTTTATGGATACATTACAAATCACCCTTGACACCTGTGATGGTGACTAGTACCTATTAAATTATTACATTATCATCATAACATAATTAGAGAAATTTTTAGGTATGAAATGGGACTACTAAGGGATATTATAAAATAACAGTGGAAATAATAATATAATATTAGATTACATCATGAAATTTTAGAGGGAAAAAAGAAGAAACTACTTTTTCAACTCATAATTTCAACTTATCTCCTTAGGTTCTAAGTCAAATTTCAAGTAGGGGAACTTGTTAGATGCATAATTTAATTCCTTGTCCAAGGAGTACCCATGTTGCATACATTCAATGGACCATGCTACATGTATTTCTCATTTTTCATGTAGTAGGGTCTATCAAAACTATGCAACATGGGTACTCCTTGGATGAGGAAGTAAATTTTTCGTCCAACACATGCCCCCCACTTGAAAATTGAGTAAAACCATATGGAGATGAGTTAAAAATACAAGTTGATAACGTTTTTTTTTTTTTTAAACTCTAAAAATGGTGAATCATCCCCCATGGTTGAAATCATCATCTTGAATCCTATCAGTGCTTATAAAGTTTATTTTGGCTATACATTTTTGTTTTGAGGCCCATTTCAGACCTCAAAATTTTTCTAATGATGGTTTCAAAGAATAGCCATATCAGCTGACTACATTCCTCACACTTGACATCTTTTCCTTGGAATACATCTAGTAGAGATTGGCTAGTGATTGAGTTTAATTTTTCTCTAGGAAAGAGGTAGTTACATTTCGTTTCTATTGTAACAAGGGACCTTTTTTTGCGAATTCAAGGAATTCTTTAGAGAATGTGGAAAAGACACTAGAAAGTTTTAATTTCTCTAAATTTATAATCTACAGATATGATCCACACAAAATTATATATGAGTTGAGAAAGGATAAGGATTGATAAAATCATAATAATGATTTGAATCCTATGTTACAGGAGTGCAGAAATAAGGATACCTAGGAATAATTCAAGGTCTTTTTGAATCCGACAAAGCCATAGTTTTTTGAGCTCTTAGGACAGAAGTGAGATACTTCCAAACCCATGGAGGTGGAGGGAAGAAAAGAGTTAAGAACAAAGAAATCCAAGACAAATAAGGAACTTGACGAAGAATAGGATAAATATGAATAGGAGACATAGTCCTAAGATCTGATTTTATATAACAATTAGTTGGCCACACCCTCTAAGTAGGAATTCACATTGGAAACTCGGTCTTATTCCATGTCAGAGCCAAAGGTAGTAGAATCGAAAGAAGTGTCCAAGCCTAGACACAAGTAAATTCTAGAGAAATAGGAAAGCAACCAAGGAGAGGAAAATGGTCACTAGAATAACAAAGAACTAGCCCCTCCCTCCCACATAGCTTAAGAGTGCCTTGGATTATAATAAAGGCATTTTCATAATGGCAGTGCTGTAATCCAAAGTAAAGAATGCAATGTCTATGATGGATTACCAAGTACATCAGATGTATCTACATGCAAAAAATATTTTGAATACCATCATCATGGATTTGAACCTGCAGGTGACACACCAAGTGCATAGGAAGATGCACCAAACCAATGCCATGAGCACGAAGCTACAATATATGTATACTAGAACTAAAGCTCAACGAAAATATTGGAAAACAATCAGTAGGGCCAATAGGATAAAGGTAATACACTTGGAAGATAAGATCGTACATTTGGCCACATATCCCAAAAACGTTAAAAAATACTAGGAGTTGTTGGAGGAAAATGATAAGGAGATTTCCTCCAAGAGGAATCAACTCAAAATCCCAAATACACATCTTGTGTATATGGTAGAAGTAGCCATAGTGGAAATTGAAAGTGAAGAGTTAAAGGTAAAGCTACATGAAGCCCTTACGAAGAACAAATAATTTCAGGATCGTATCAAACTGATAGAGTCACAACTCCAATATATGAATGAAAATACAAATAAGACCATGTGATAGCAACAAATTCCTAACATTCTAATAGGGTAGGTAGATTCCTTAACATTATCTAAAGACACAAAGAAACTTCAAGCCTTTCTCATATCTCATCATGCAGAATTGGAAGACAAAGAGAAGGAGCTGGAAGGAACTAATATTGAGATGTATCGAGCCTAGAGTATGGTCAAAAGGTTGATGCTGAATTAAATGTATATAGAAGAAAAGACCCTATCAAATCAACCTTCAAATTAATTAGAGTAAGAATATGGGATAAGATCATGAAGCTAATAGAAAAATAATGGAGACACCAGAAAAAATAGAAATTATCATGTTAGGTGGGAGAGAGATGAAATTTCTTAGGAAAACCCTTAGGGAAACTTTGATAAGGGCTGGAACAATCATAAAATATTTGAATGAAATGAATAAAGAGGAGGTTCCAAAGGAAGATTTGAATAGAACCCACCTCGTGGCTAGGGCTAATCAACTAAAGAGAAAGAAGAAATTGATAGTGTTGGTGGAGAAGAAATCAAAAGACATGGAAAATGAGGCAGAGGGATTCAAAAGTAGATGTGAGATGTTGTATAAGAGAAATTTTCAGCCTTTATTTGATGGACATGGTGATGTATACACCAAATAATCCATCATGAATAGTTTGAATGCAATTAAAGAAGAACAAAAGGGCTTTGGAGAAGATGAACATCCTCTACAAGGAAAGGATATATTGAAGTTATATGAAGAACACTTTGAGCTCTTGTTCATGCTAAAGTCCATCTTCAAGGAATTGGGACAGGTGGATTATGAGTCGGTCACCACTTTGAAAGGACACATCTTGGATGCACATAAATGAGATGCTCCAATGGTTAACGATTGGAAGAATATGTCAGGAATTTACAAGCTATATCTTTAAAAGGGATTTCCCCCAATATCACAAGGAACATTCACAAAATCATGTTCAAGCTCAAAGCACCCACCACAACAATAAACACATTAGCAGGTGAACTTTGAATAGATGGCACCACTGGCATGAACATCGACATCATTGGCACCATCAGCAGCATCAATGTGGTGTCCATAGTAGTGCTCAATACAAGAAGTGACAACTAAGAGAGAGAAGGCCCAACAAGTAGATAAGAGAGAGAATGAAGAGCTATAAAAGCCAAATTTGAAGGGATCCACTCCACAACTAGAAGATCCTTCAAGAAACTCCTAGAGGAAGTTTGTTATAGTACAAATAGAAATTTTATAAATAATATTGGTGGTTTTTAAAATACCACTAGTGGTTTAGGGTGTGGTCTAATTTCTTGAGTGCTAATATATAGGCCTCATTTTGTAATTCAAAAGGTGGAGGAATCTTACGCTATTGGGAAACTCTGTCAAAAAAATTTGTGAATTCTTAGGAGGTCATAAAAATATTCTGAGGAATTATGTAGTGACTCTTAGGTTGTTTTCCCTCTATTTTCATGTAATATCACATACCCATATCATGTTTTGAAGTTTTCTACATAGGAATACAATTTTATGCAATTTTCAAGGCATTTTGTGTTGCAAAACTAATCTGTTATATTAATTGGATGCAATTATCTAACTAAAATAAATTTTGGCATCACTATGATGGTTTATTTTTGTTTTGTGAAATTTATCAAGGTTGTTTGAAGATTATATTGACTTCTTTGATACTTTTACAAGGCTTTTTCAAGGAATGAAAATTTTCAAAATTTTGTGGATTTTAGTGGTTGTATTCTTAATTTCTCAACTACCCACTAGGTTTTGGCTGATTTAAAGGATTTCTTAATTTCTCCTTTAAATATATTAGAATGTGTTCTACACTTTTCATCCATATTCCATACTTTAACTCTTCATGTAAAACCCAAGGGTCATGAATGCCCTCAGTTAGGATCAGTGGAAATGAAACCCAACAAAATACTTTTAATGTCTGATAGTTTTTCCCTTAACCTTGATTCACAAACATATTCCCACTTTGAATTAAATAATTAGTGAATTTGAACACAATTCATACCTAATTTTAGTACTTTCTTTGAGGAACACATGATGAATGTTGAATGTATATAATGAGCAGTTCTTTAAAGGTTAATGAAATATTAATTATGTTTTGATTCATTTATTTTCCTTCAGCATAAAATATATATGCATATACAGATTCAATATAAATTCCATGGTTTGTGATAAGTCCTCCGTATTATTGTATCTTCTTGTGACACTTTATAGGAGAAAATAATGTTATGAACCTTGCACTTCAATTCAAAATTTGTAAGATTAATTAAGTTCAAGACATAATTACACAATCATTTCACAAAAACATGTAGACAAGAATAATATAAATATAGAGTCTTATTTTATTACATTCTAAGTCATCTACATTTCCTTGATAATTTTTTAGTCCAAGAACCAATGAATTGGAACATTGAGCCTAGAATATATAAAATACACTAAGCAATACTCAATAATAATAGATGACCATATACATTGATTTAAACAAAATATATTTAATGTAATAAAGAAATAATATAGCACTTGGATGTTCCCACATTGTGCACTACAACATAGCATTGTGTGACTCGAGGGCCTCAACATTCAACTATCGCCAATGAATGTGTGACTGGATTTGTGCCCATACTTAATAAGTTAGTGTGGTTTGATGGGATTAATAATTAATAATAAATGATTTTTTATTAGGATATCATTAACTATTAAGCTATAGATGAGAACTCACAACAAACACGGAGATCCGTGACATAATCAAACATCCTTCGAAATAGCGGTAAACACTCATATTGGCATCACAAAGCATTGAACACGAATGTTTGAAGGTGCAGAGCTTAACCCCACAAGTTTGGAGGTTCAGAGCTCTGCATAACCACAAATATATGCACCTTCAGCTACATCCAAACACCAAACACCAATGTGGGCAAAAATAATCTATACTCCACATTGCCAAAATAGGACACAATGTTGTCACTCTTTATCATTAAAAGTAAATGAGTTTTTAACCTCTAAAATAGGTCAAGGATAATCCCTCAAATAAGTAAATGTATGGTAGATATGGCAGTTGAATATGTTTGAGGGGTGATCGATAATAAGGCATTTGATAACTGATATCAGGTAATTTTGCTGCAAGATTCACCTCGTATTATGTAAGCACCTATTTTTTCTCAAGAAGGAAATGTTACAAAATGATTTTATATGAGTTGACGATACTTTAAATTTGATATATTGGGTGGAGTGTGGAGGTCCCCCCCCCGTTTCAGCCTCTACAAAATATATCAACGTTATGGAGCATAGCTAAATATGTAAGACTTTTAGATGAAAAAAAAATTAAAATCAAATAAGAGAAAAACACACTAGAAATGCATGTCATAGTGCCAATGTCAATTTGAGTGTTAGACCACTCATCAATGAAACTCCCCTTCTTATGCGAAGGACATTCTCAGAGCACTCACCGATGGAATGAGCACTCATAAAATTAACCCTTTTATTATTTTAAAATAATTTTTCAGGAACTAACAAATATAAAAAATAAATATCCCTCCACGAGGGAAATTATGTTCCACCAAAGCTTGCTTAAAAAATCGGAAATTTCAAATAAGATTTCCATAAATTAAAAATAAGATTTTATTTTTTTTGTAAATATACCTTCTATTCATTATTTAAAAAAATGTACATGATTAACAAAAACATAGGTAGTCTCACCCCAGCTACATTTGTTGACTAATGGGCGTAGAAAGTGATAGTAAAAAAAACAACAAAAAGTAATAAAAGACCATAGGTAAAAGGGTTAGAAGCACCAGAAGACAAGAAAGATACATAAAACCCCTGATATCATATCAATTGTTAGAAGTGATGGAGGTTGGGTTGTTAAGGGTTGTTCCAGGAGGCGGAGGAGGGTGGAAGGCGAAGTGCACATGCTTTTCTAAATGGGCCATCCAAGCCTCCAAATTTTCAATTTTCTCGGAGAGTAGATTCTTGTCACGTCAGACCACTGAAATACATTCCCAGGTATGGCACTGAAAATAGTGCATCTTGTTCAGTGTCGCGATAAGCTCTATGTATTCCTCCCGCCTCACACTCTCTGCAGTAGCCAATCTATTCATAATTGTCTAGATGAGGTCATGACAATGATCCATGCAACATGCTTGTTGTTGTCCCCTTCCTCCATAGTGCGCCACCCTCTAACTTTGACTTCCTCCATGATGAGTAGACCCTCCTTGGTGTTGGCCTCTCATGTTGTGGCCACCTCGACCACCAATTGAAACTCATGGGCCTCTGCCTCCTTGAACCTCTGAACCATCCTTGCAATTTCTGCAAGATATTCCTCCCCAACGGTCTGCTGAGGCTGACGAGCGAAGAAGACTACCTTTAGAACCACCGTGTCCTATATGTTTTCCCCTGGATGTCATTTTTTTAAGGGTCCTATGTTTTATAGGATGAACTAATTATTTGTTGTTGATTTTTGTATATGAGATGTTGTAAATAATCTTTCATTCTACAAGTTATTTCCAAAATAAAAAGAAATGAACAAAAAATAAACAAAGGGAATATATACATATACATACATATATATATATATATATTATATATATATATATATATATATATATATATATAAAGTGTGTGTGTATGTGTGAGTAAAAAAAGTAACAAAATTATAAAACATGAAAAAATAGAAAAATAATGAAAAATACCACAAAAAAGAATAAGTGAGCAAATCTAAATGCCACTTAAAAAACAAAAAAATGCACGAGTAATACTTTTGAAATTTTGGATAATGTGCTCCTAGTGAAAATGCCACATTAGAGAAAGAGAAGTATATTAGTTATTTTAATCACAAAGTTTAAGTATGATCAGAATGGATTAAATAAAATTAGTTTAGTATTAGTGAATAGTCAACCACGTAGTGTAATCATGGTTGAATTTGATTACTTATAATAAAAGTAATTAAGCATAGTGTTTAAACATGGTTGATTAAGGTTTAAAGTTTAGTTAAGCACTAAGTTAATCACAATTTTATTTGTAAACGATGTTTTTTTGATGCAACATGTTTTGTCGCTACATAATAAAGTGTGGCACATATTACAACAGTCATGATCCACCCCGCCCGGATCAATGACGTGGGATTGTATTCGGTCCCGTTGATCCCTTTCGTTGTTTAATCATGAGGGGCGGTCTGAAATGGTGGTAATCCTAGGTGATGTGGTAACTTCTAAGCATTTTTCACCCCCCCTCCTAAAAAATCTAACTCCCCAACCCACCCCGTCTGAAAACCACCATCCTACTCCTCGCTTATGCTGACTGTTGACCTCTTCTTCTCTCACACCACTCACATCCCACCAAGTGGACCTCCCATCCCTACCTTGCTCCTACGTCTATCCATATTCCTCCACTCCTTGTCTGCCACCTCATATCTGTAGACCCCACTCCCCTTCTGCCAAAATATTTTATGTCACTACTTCTCCCCCAATGGAATGTTTCCATCTGGCACTCCTATCATCACGTCACTAGTGTGTTGAGTTAATTAATTCTTATTTGGTCCTGCCATAACAGACCCATTCCATTTTAAAGGTTAATTACCAATAGTGAGTTGTCGTTTTCCTATATAACCCACCATAAGCTGTTCAATCACCTCCTTTGCCCATTTTATGATTATATGTAATTGGGAATTCTAGTAGACAGTCAACCAAATAGACCATGCCCCAACACCTATCCAATGATCCACCCCATCTCTATGACCAGTCAACATAGCCATTCATCTACAACCAAGTTCATGGTCATCATTTGGCATCTAGATACCAGTTTTCACCATTTTCCAGGGTAATTCTCAATTCCCCGTTATTTTCTCTTATACCATGGCACCTAAAGGAAAATCCAAAGCCTCTGATGACAATCCTATGCTAGCCCCTACCATAGACTTAGATCACCAACCACTGGAGGACCAACACTATAAAATTGCTGAAAATAGTTGTGAATATGACCTTTTGAGCTTCACAACTGGTTAAAACACAATTTCTTGGACCAAAGTGATGAATTGAGCCTCTAGGATTCTCTCCTACCACAATTCATCTTCCCTAAGACATATCACTTCCCTGAATTCCTTTCCCGGTGTCAATTCAGGTATATCCCATGTCATAGGGAAATTGTGGCCCAAAACATTGATATCCTCTTCACCATCACTGAAGAATCCATCTCCTGAATTCTTCAATTGACAAATTTTGACTCTCTGCAACCACTTTCAATAGATTCCCTCATGGAATTCTACAAAAACCTAACCTTCCCATAGAGAGCCAATATTTTTGAGATTTTTCTCCTTGAGTATGCCCAATTACTCAAGAAGAATCTCCCATACTCATCCTCTATGTTCCTTGAGATGACTAAGTAAGTAATTTCAATTATTTCATGCATACTTGTATATCAATCTGATCACTAGGTTGATGATACTATTGTTGGTTTTTTATCAATTTTTTGCAACTAGTGAAAAAACTCCCATTTTCAATTACAACGAGTTCATTGCAGAATCAATTCATGATGAGTTCCTCAAGTTTTCTACTGAAGGGACTTTTAAATATGCTTCAATGTTGGTTTATTTGTTTATTTATCACCAGGTAGATATATTTTAATTCCATTTAAATAAATTAGATGAGAAAGGTAAGCCACCGTGAGTAATCAATTGGACATCCTTCATCAAGAAAAATTCCACTGAGTACACCTTCTTTGATTATCTTGATCAATTTTTACATACAATGTCCTATTTATCAAAACACAATATAGATTCTAGGATAGGAAAAGAGATACAGATAATTCTACATCTCAGTGAGTAGACTAAGAAAGGAGATTTGTTACCAAAATTATACTGAGATCTAAGTTTGTCAGTGTTAATTGCCACCATACAGGCTACCAAAATTTGTTCCTATGAGGATATTCTCATTGCAATATTTAAGGAAGATGATTCATATGGATGCCATCCATTTTTTTGCAGCAAAAAATAAATCTCAATTCGAAATCAAGGCATAGGTTGGACCATTTAACTGTAACACCAGAGCAATAGGTAAAGAGGAAAATTTTCTCCTTAAGTAGATGAACATCAAGTTAAGTTTCACCTGGTCATATGACCCTTTTGGCATCATTTCTAAGCTGAGGGTGGAGCAGAAAACCACTCCCTACACTCACACTCGTAGAACAGAGATAAAGAAATTCATGAATCAAAGTCAGTAGGAGGAGAATACACTAGAGGAGACAGAAGAACAGTTAATATCCACAATTGCCTCACAGACTCTAGTACCTCAAGAAAAAAGGAGAAGAGGCCAAGGAAGGATGATTCCCCTTCAGCGACAGAGATTGGAGTCAAAGAATTTCTGATAGACAAGACGAAGTGGAAGACTAATTCTGAACCAATTTTTCAGCAAGAGGATGAGGGGCAGTCCACCGTAGCCATAACATGAAATCATGCTTCTACAAGAGGATAAAATATCTTCCTTGGTATCCCAAGATCCCCCAGATACAACTCGAACAACAGAATTGGTTCAGGACTAGGATGAACCAATTTTTTTTTCAAAATATAGAGAAATTAAGAAAAAAAATGAGCAACAAAAGGCCACCATGTACACCGAATTCTGGAAGCAAACAACTTCTTTGCAACACAGGCTTATTTCAGCCTTTGATACAGAAAAGGGGAAAAAGCAAATTGCATTCCTTCAAGAACATGTTCCATTCCAAAGGAACCAAGGCATTAGAAGAAATCCATTTTCTCCTTTGATGCTGAGCAGATTCACCCCAATGTTGGTTAATGAAATTGCCTATATTTTTTCTATTTTTACAAGAAGTTTAGGATATTTATTAAAAACCTTGAGTTTTTTACTGAAGATATTTTTTGATAATTTTGTATAAGTACTTCCCAAATCAAAGTACAAGTGTTGGGACTTGTAGCAAGAAAGGACTACCATTTGATGTAAATTTGTTCACCAAGCTAAAGTGATAATTTTTCATTAATACAAAAAATATTCCAAGATTCATGTGTGAGGCTTAATTGGTGATGTTTTTATACTCGTAATTTTGTAACATCTCTGTTCTTTTTCATGTGTGTTTCTTTCGTCTATTGTTTAAAAGAAACTTGTGGGCTGAACTTGTTTAATTACAATATCTTCTAGATTTAAAGAATATATATGTTTCCCAACTAAAATTAGATATAGAATTCTTAATTTATCTATGTTTAATTGATTCTGAACTTTTTCCTCCCTATCACTCCATCAAGCTCTAAAGATCAAATGACTTGCCTACCTTGCCCTATTATTTTTGATCTGATATTTATGCATTTGATCACTCTAATTCTTTGACTCCGTTATCCAATGATCTTACCTCTCAACCTCAACCAAACAATCCAAAAAATCAAATTATGAACCTTATATCTAGCCTAAAATCCCACCACAAGAAAGTTAGATTTGATAGAGAGTTCTCTCTCTCAATTTAGAAGGGCTAGCTTCTAAACTTAAAAGTGGTTTGGTGGTTACCTTTGCAATTTATTTTACATCCTGAAGAAATTACAGACTGCTAACATCTTGGCGACGATAGCCGGGACTTCGAACAAATCAACTTTATTAATTTTTTCCCTGGTAATTTTTTTCAGTACTTAAAAGTTATTTCTAGGTTTTGTGTCTTTGAGATAGATTCTTATTTAAGGTTGTTCTCCACTTTGATCCAAATCCATAGAAAATTGTAGATAATCCAGAAAAAAATAATTAGAAAGAAAACTGTATTTGAGAGTGAATCAAGTGAAGGTCATCTACCTATGGTTAATTATTTTCTAGAGATATTTTTCACTTTAGAAGATATAGAATTTGATCTAGCTTTTGAACATAGTATTTCTATAAGTAAATCTGACGATTTTGTGCCTAAAACTGTGATTGATGAAATCCTGCTAAAACCCTATAAATCATATTCTCTTGATGATAAACTTAAATAATTTGACAAGATTGAAGCTCTTGTTAGTCAGTTAAATAAAGAAGTACATAAATATCTCCTTCATCATTCACCTAAACCTTCTTCTTCTTCTTATGTCACTTAATCTCCAACCTCACAAATAATTCCATCTACTTTTTCTATTCCATTTGAAATTCCTTTTTTTCATACTACCCCTTTATAGGTTCCTATTATTTCTTCTCCTCTAGAGTTTCCTCTTGTTTCTATTTCTCTAGAAATTCCTTCTATTCCTATTGCACCTCTTATAATCACCCCCATTTTCACTACACCCATTTCATCTTCAACCACTACCACTTTTGCATCAACACAAGAAAGTTTAATTATTCCCCCTTTCATATCTTCCATACACAAACCTATTGTAGTCCCATCTACATCTCAAACACTAATCATGGCAGCTCGATATGTCGCCTTGGTCCTAACTCCCCAAATCAATGTAATGCCTTAGGATTACTAGAGTAGGATTCCTCAATTTGATAGCACTGAGTTCATAACTATTGAGCAACACATTGATAAGATGAATGACTAATTATACCTCCAAGAGATAGATGATGCTGATGTGAAAATGAGACTGTTTGATCAAAGTTTCATTGGTGAGGTTAAAAATTGGTTTAAAGGGTTACCAACAAACTCTATCCTGGACCTTGCTCAATTTCATTACACCTTCCTCAGAGGATGGGAAGTGAAAAATACCCCCCTACAAATTTTAGCAGAGTATGAAAGTATCAAAAGAGCCCCGTGTGAATTGGTCCATGACTATTGTATCAGATTTAACAATGTCTATAACTCTATCCATACATCAATACAACCTCCTCTACGGATAGCCATGAATAAATTCCCAAATGGTTTTGACCCTGATTTGTCTTACCAGTTAAGAGAAATAAACCCTGCAAGCCTTGAGGAAATGCAGTGAAATGTAGTTAGTGTTGAAGCCAATCTGTTAGGAAAGAGATCTAGAATGAAATTTGAAAGGAAAGTTACTATAAAAGAGGAATGAGCTTCTTCTTCATCTAATGTTAAGTTGGACACTTTAGTAAGAAAAATGTAGAAAATGATGGAGATAATTTCTATAGCTGGTAGAACTCCTCCAAGGGAAAGCCAAGGTGGTTCCCAAATTAGAAATCCAAATTTCTGGAAAACCCAACCTCAGATTAAACAAAGAGAGGAGAGAGGCCAAAATGATCAACAATAGATTAGACCACCATTTCAAGAAAACTATGCAATTGAGGAAGCTGACATACTTGAAGAGCCTGAGGAAATCAAATAATATTTTTTGAGGAAGCTGAAGTTGACCACATTTTCCTCACCAAGGAAGAGTAAGAAATTTTCCTACTCACACAACCAGAAACCATTCCATTAGACTCTGAAGATTACAAACAAGGATATGAGAACAAAATTATGGGAGTACATAGATAATATAGCTTGAGGAGTAAAAAAACTACTGACACTCCTCCTAAGAAGACCCAAAATGATACCCCTTCTACTAGTCAGCCTAAAGAAGATTCTCAGAAGGAAACTTCTAAGAAACATGATGTAGCTACTAAAGAAATGGAAAAACCTCCTACATCTTTAGCATTAAAAATGAGCTGGCTAAAGTAAAAATTTCTATTCACCTCACTAAATTAATAAACAAAAAATGCATACAGATCCCAAGTCATAAAAGCCTTAAAAATAGGGGAAGGGACTAATAGAGTAAATTTCACTGATGAATAACCTGAGTTATTTTTTGGGCCTAAGGTTGAAGGAAAATATCAAGATGGAAGTGTACCCACTTTTTACGTTAGCTTGAACATTCATGATAAAATTCTACACAATTTTATGCTTGATTTTGGAGCCTCGCATAATCTAATGCCTAGAGCTATTATGGATAAAATAGGTTTAGATATAACCAAGCCCTACAAAGATTTATATTCATTTGACTCAAGTAAAGTAAGATGCTTAGTATTAATCAAGGATATATGTGTTACTCTAGTCCATATACCAGCAAAGAGCTTGGTAATGGAAATTGTAGTAGTAGACATACCTTGTAAGTATGAAATGCTGCTCTCTAGATCCCGGGGAGAAATATTACAAGGCACTCTACAAATGGATATGGCTTATGCTCCAATTCTAGTGCTTGGTTATCCAAGAAGATTATACAAAGAAACACTAATGAAGTACATCGTTAGTAGTCAAGACATCCCCAACAATTACCCCTTGTATTCAATACATTGAAACATGGATTCATTTATCTTGTACAATAATGAATGTGTAGAAAATCAAGTTTCACACTTAGAAGCTAAAATGAGTAATAAAGAGGAAAAAATTGGATTATGGAGAAAAAGATGTAGATGGAGAGGCTCTTTGGAATATGGATTTCGATGGGGCTATAAGTAAGGATGGAGCAAGGGCAGGTGTTTTCATTGTAAACTCATCCACAAATATGGAAAAGGGACATTGTTACAAACTTAATCTTTAGTGCACCAATAACATAACTGAATATGAGGAACTAATATTAGGGCTACAAATTTTAAAGTGATTCAGAGCAAAACAAATTTGTGTGCACGTCGATTCTAATTTAATAATCAATCAAATTAAGCGTGAATATGCTGCTAAACACCCTAGAATAAGAGCCTACAGAAATGAAGTTTTGGATTTTTTGCAATGCTTTCCTAAATATGATTTATCTTTTATCCCTAGAAGCTAAAATATTTTAGCTGATGCCTTGGTTGTTTCAGCCAACACTTGCAAAATGCTTGTTCATCCCAATAGGAAATATGTGGTGGAATTTAAACGAAGACCAATTGTTCCTAATAATGTAAGAAATTGGCAGGTTTTTGTTAATGATAAACAAATAGAGAACCTTCTACAAATGAAAGATGAATTTGATTATGTAAATATTGACATAGAAAAAGATATAGATGAAAATAGAAAATAAATACTGGTTAATGAAATTGATGATAATCAAGAAGAACTTGAGGTTATGCAATTAAAGGATAATGTGTTACCAACATGATTGGTACCATTGGAAGAGATTTTTGACTTTGATGATATAGCCAGGAAGCAAAAAATAGAACCTGTAGGAGCTGAGGTAGAGGACTGCAACATAGGAATTGCAGAGAACCCCAAAATTGTCAAACTATCTAATTCCTTAACTCTTAAAAAAAACAAAAATGCATTGAGTTTTTAAAGAATTCTCTGATGTTTTTGCTTGGAGAAATGAAGACTTAAAATATTATGATACAAGTATTATTCAACACACCATTCCCATCATGGAAGATCAAAATCCTTTTAAATAGAAATTGAGGGGAATAAACCTAGTATCACTTCCTTTGATAGAAAAGGACGTCAATAAACTTTTTGATGCAAAGATCATTGTAGCCCTTAGATTTTCAAAATGTGTCTCAAATCTAGTACCTACTAGAAAGAAAATAGGTGAAATTAGGCTTTGTATAGATTTTAGAAATCTTAACAAGGTTTCTCTAAAAGATAAATATCCCCTGCCCAGAATGGATCACACCATAGAAAAGATAGTTTGTTCCAGCAACATTTCATTGCTAGATGGTTTCTCAGGATACAACCAGGTTTTAGTTCATCTTGATGATCAACACAAGACAACAATTATGACACCATGGGGGAATTTTTATGTATGTAAAAATTCCTTTTGTCCCTATGAATTTCGGGGCCACTTTCCAAAGAGCAATGGACATGTATTTTGCTGATGAAATTGACAGGTTCATTGTGATTTACTTAGATGATATAACTGTGTTTTCAATGATAGATGAAGAACACTTGTTGCAATTAAGAAGAGTTTTTGAAAAGTGTAGAAAATATCGTATCTCCTTAAAACCTAAGACAACTCTTTTTGGCTTCGAGGAGAGAAAACTTCTAGGTCATATCATTTCCAAGGAAGGTATTAGAATTGATCCTAACAGAGTCGAAGCCATACTGGAAATTGACCCTCCCAGAAACAAGAAAGAATTTCAATCCTTCTTTGGTAGGATAAATTTTCTCGAAATATTTATTCCTAACTTGGCTGAAATTTTAAGAATCATTACAAATATGTTAAAGAAATACATGGAAACAAAACTAAATACTGAAGCCAAGAAATCCTTTAGTGAAGTAAAGTTATATTTAACTACCACTCTTGCATTGATATGCCTTGACTTTACAGATGATCTTAGATATATATATATATATATATATTATATAATATATAATATATATATATAATATATATATATAATCATATGAGCATACTATTGCACCTCTTTTATTGCAGAAAAACAATGAAGGTCATGAACAACCTATAGATTTTCTTAGCAAAGCTCTGAGAGATGCATCTCTAAAGTACAACATTATGGAAAAACAAGCCTTTGCTTTCGTAAACACATTAAACAATTTTAGAGTGTATATCCTACATTATCATATCATTTCATTTTCCCCAAGTGTTGTGGTAAAATATATTCTCACATAGACTGAACTAGATGGAAGAAGATAGAAATGGACTATTGTAATCGTAGAGTATGACACTGAGATTAAACCAACCAAGCTCATCAAAGGTCATGGATTGGAAAAGCTAATGGTTGAGTCCAATTTTCATGCATTGGATATCAATTATATTGTTGCACTAGATGAACTAGAAGAGTTGGTGACTCCACAAGTATCACAAGACTTTTCTACCTCACCATGGATTTTAGACATAATATTTGTATTACAAAATGTACAAGCTCCTCATGGTTTAACTAAGACAAAATATAGGTTTCTAAAACTAAAAGCTATAAAATTTTGTATTTTATATTTGAATGTATATTCGAAATATTTTGGAGGTATTTTGCTAAACTGTTTATTGAAATATGAAACATATAGGGTCATGGAAGAGTTTCATCAAGAAAATTACAGAGGCCATTTGTATTGGAAAACCACAACCAACAAAATAATAAGGGCTATATTTTACTCACCCACCTTGTTTACAAATGTGCATAAGAAAGTCACCAATTTCGACTAGTGTCAAATCTTTGAAGGCAAGCCAAAGCTTTTTCCTTTGCCATTGAAACCCATTTCAGTTGAAACTCCTTTTCAACAGTGGGGCATGGATTTCATTGGTGAAATCCATCCTAGATCCTTAGGCCAACAAAGATGGACTTTAACAACCACTGATTACTTTACCAAGTGGATTTAGGCTATCCCTATGAGGCAGACCACAGACATTGTCATTATCCAGGTTTTAGAAGGTAACACTATGTCTAGGTTTGGATGCCCCCATAAGATTATAACTGACAATTTTGTTGTCTTTAAGTCAAAGAGAATGGTTAATTTTGCTAAAAAAATACCACATAATATTAGGACACTCAACTTCCTATTACCCAGAAGGAAATGTCTTAGATGAGTCCTACAACAAGAGTTTAGTCAACGTTATCAAAAATCTATTGTAGGACAATAAAAAATCCTAGCATAAAAAGTTGATTAATTCCCCGTGGACTGATTGAATTAGCACCAAAACATCTACTTGGATGTCTCCATCCCAACTAGTTTATGGAGTTGATGTTATGTTTCCTGTTTCTCTGCGAGTTCCTGTGTTGAAAATGTTACAACAATCACAAGTGGAAACTAATGATTTACAAAGAAGGATCAATGAGACCATATAATTGCAACAATTTAGGGAGGAGGTCAATAACAAAACTCAACTTGGTCAAGACAACATCAAAAATATCTATTATAGGAGAACAAAAGTAGATGATTTCTAGTTAGATGACTTGGTGTTAAAGTTGGACTTAAGGAATGAAGAAAAATCCAAACATGGTAAGTTTCATAGTTTATCAAGAGGGCCATATAAAATTGAAGCTTTCATAGGTAATAATGAATTTTTCTTGAAGAAATTGACTAAAGAACCACTATCTGGTGGACCTCTCAATGGTAGACTTCTCAAAACTACTTTCCTCAAAGTTAAGTCAGCTTCATTGAAAATCATTGTATATATCATTTTACTATTCTATTGCAAGACTGAGGGTAGCTCACATCAGAAATTGAGGCCCAGAGAGGAGGCCCTAAGATTATGATGTTCTGTTGCCCATATTTATGATTAATAGGAGGTGGATCAAATTCAATTGAAAAAAAAGAAAAGAATGCCTAATGGATCAAGGCTACTGATCTACAATGTTCTTGACACCTCACAAGGAAGGTATCATCCCCATTGGAGCCAATGTTAGGGTCCTATATTTTCTAGGATGAGCTGACTATTTAATGTTGATTTTTGTATATGTGATGTTGTAAACAATCTTTCATTCTGCAAGTTATTTTGAAAACAAAAAGAAAAAAAGATAATGAATAAAAATTAAATGAAGGGAAAAATATATGTGTGTGTGTGTGAAATGAATTAAAAAATAAAAAACATGAAAAAATAGTAAAAGAATGAAAAATGCTCCCCCAAAAAATTGCTAAGCAAATCTAAATGCCACTCAAAAAGTGAAAAAATGCATGAGTAATACTTTTGAAATTTTGGATAATGTGTTGCTACTGAAAATTCCTCATTAGAGCAAGAGAAGTAGATTAGTTATTTTAATCACACAGTTTAAGCGTAATTAGGATCGATTAAATAAAATTAGTTTAGGATTAGTGAATAGTCAACCACAAAGTGTAATCATGGTTGAATTGGATTAGTTAAAATAAAAGTAATTGACCACAATGTTTAAATGTGTTTGATTAAGGTTTAAGGTTTAATTAATTGCTAAGTTAATCACAATTTTTATTTGTAGACAAAGTGTTTTTTATGCAATGTGTTTTGTCGCTACATAATAAAGTGTGGCACATGTTCAAATGATCATGATGCACCCCACCTGGATGAATGATGGGAGATCATATTTGGGCCCCCTGAGCCCCTCTAATGTTTAGTCACTAGGGGGGTGGTCCTAAAAGGTGGTAATCCTCAGCGATGTGGCAGCTTATAAGCATTTCACATCTCCCCCCTACCTAAAACTGCTAACCATTCCTCTCCCCTCCAAAACTACCATCCCGCTGCTCGCCCATGTTGACTGTTGACCCCTTCTCCTCCCGCACCACTCACATCCTGCCAGGTGGACCCACCATCCCCACCTTTCTCCTATGCTAGTCCATATTCATCCACTCCTTGTCTATCGCCTCAGACCTATAGACCCCACTCCCCTTCTTCCAAAATAATCTCCCGTCACTACTTCTGCCCCAATGTAATGTTTCCATATCTCACTTCTATCACCGCGTCAACAAACCATTGAGTTAATTAATGCTTATCTTCTCCAAGTACAACAGACATTCCCTGTTTTAGCGATTAATTAACAATGATAAGCTCTCTTTCTCCTATATAATCCACCATAGACCATTTAATCACCTCCTTTTGTCATTTCATAATAACAGATAATTAGGAATTTTAGTACATAGTCAACTAGATAGACCCTGCCCCAACAACTAGTGAGTGACCCACCCCATCTCTATGACCAGTCAGCATAACCAGTCACCTGAAACCAGGTGCTTAGTTTTCAATTCGCATCTAGATAATAGTTTACATGTTTTTCTTGGGTAATTCTCAATTACTTATTCTTTTCTCTACTATCATGGCACCCAAAGGAAAATCCAAAGCCTCTAATGACAATCCTATGCTGCCCTCTACAATAGACTTAGATCGCTAACCACTAGTAGACTAAGATTACAAAATTGCTGAAACTAGTTGTGAATTTGACCTGGTTAAGCTTCACAACTGGTCAAAACAAAATTTATTATACCAGAGGGATGAACTGAGCCTCTGGGATTCTCTCCTACCAAAATTTATCTTCCCTCAGATATTCCACTTCCCCGAATTGGACGTCCTTGGTACACCTACTCTGATTATGCTGATCAATTTTTACACACAGTATCTTGTTTATCAAACCATAATATAGAGCCTAGGATAAGACCAAATATACAAAGAACTATCCATCTTAGTGAGAAGAATAAGGAAGGATATTGGTACTTGTACCAAAATTATACTAAGATCAGAGTTTATGGGTGTGAATTACAACCTTATAGTCTACCAAAATTTGTTCCTTTAAGGATCGTCTCACTGGAATATATAAGGTAGATGATTCATATGGATGACCTTCATTTTGTTGCAGAAAAAAAGGAATCTCAATTCAAAATCAAGGCATAGGTTTGACCATTTATTTATAACACCATAGCAGTAGGTAAAGGGGCGTACGTTCTCCTTAGGAAGATGAAATTCAAGTTGAGTTTCAATTGGTCATATGACCCTTTTGGCATCGTTTCTAAGGTAAGGGTGGATCAGAAAACCACTCCCTACACTCACACTCGTAGACCAGAGATAGCAAAATTCATGAATCAAAGTCAGTTGGAGGAGAATACACTACAGGAGTCAGAAGAACATGTGATATACATTACTTCCTCATCAACTCGAGTACCTCAAGAAAAAGGGGACAACAGGCAAAGGGAGGATGACTCCCCTTCAGTGATTGAGGTTAGAGTTAAATAATTTTCAACATATAAGAAGAAGTAGAACACTAATTCTAAACAAGTTTTACAACAAGAGGATGAGGGGCAGGACACCATAGTGCAAAGAGGCCATCATGCTTCTACAAGAGGAGAATATAGCTTCATAGGATCTCCATCTTCCTCGGTCTCCCAAGATCCACCAGATACAGCTCAAACAACAGAATAGGTTCAAGACCAAGATGAACCAAATATTTTTGCAAAATATAGAGAAATTAAGAAGAAAAATGAGCATCTCAAGGCCACCACATACACCCAATTCTGGAAGAAAATAACTTCTTCACAACACAGGATTCTTTTAGCCTTTGATACAGAAAAGGGGAAGATTCAAATTTCATTCCTTCAAGCATAGGTTCCATTTCCAAAGACACCAGCTGATTACAAGAAATCCATTTTCTCCTTTGATGTTGAGGAGATTCACTCCATTGACCAAATAGAACTTCATAAAAAAACTAGTGAAATGTTGTAATCTACTTTGACCAACACTGCCATGAAAAATTCTATGTTGCAGGCCTCACTCAACAACATACAATCACAATTGAAGCTTAAAAAGATCTCATCTTTGGCTAAATACACCATGATCAAATGACAGGAGGACTTGCTAATTAAACTATGGTATGACCCCGAAGATGTAAAAGAAGCAGAAGAAATTATGAGGAAAAATGCATACATAGCAACATTAAGGAAATAACTCAAACTTCCCTCCACCGAGGATCCCAAAGCTGAGGAAGTTGGGAAACTCGAGAAATAAAAAGAGAACATGTTCAAGATAATAATTGAACAAAGTAGCCAGATTAAGGATATGGAAGTGGAGATGGAAATATTGCTCAAGGAAAAGGAGAAGTCATCACAGTTAACCATACTTCCTTTAACAACAGTTCCTATTTTAGTTGCAACCATAGCAGGAGCATCTACATTGACAACAACAGAAGCACAGATAATAGATTCCTCAAATGAGTTGGTTAAAGCTATGGAAGATCTGTCCATCAAAGGACAAGATATTGAAAAATTAAAAGCCCAAGTTAAAACTTTGCAGGATCAGAAATTAAAGATAGGAAATTCATACATAGAAGAGTTGCAAAAATCTCATAGGTTAGCCCAAAGATTTGAGTAGCTAGAGAATGAGTTTGTGATGGCTCAGACACTAGCACAAGCTAAAGAACGTAGATGGGTTGAGATAAATCAAGCCATCACAGAAATACGCCCTTCAATTGAGATAATATTTGAACAAGAGGACTTAGTGCAGAGATCAAAGGAGTTAATGGAAGGAGTTAGAAGCATCTTGGGACAGAGGCGAGGGAAAGCTAGCACCTTAATTAAAATTATGAATTCAAAAACTAAGGATGAGTTAGCATATTTTGAAATTGCAGATAGGACAAAAACTATCTTGGAAGTCAGGAGAGCCCTTACTAAAAGGAACTTGCTAGTATAATTGGAAAACAAGTGCTAGCACTTGGAGACAAACATCTAGAAGCTTCATAAGAAGTTCAATGAATTACATTTAAAAGGGTTGCGAAGAGTAGAGGTAATTGGAGACAAGTTAGTGCCTCTACCAAATTATCAACAAAAATTGTACTCAATAGCTTGGGACAAATTAAAGTTTTCAGCTATCAAAGGCTCAATTATAGGAAAAGCTTTCATGGAGGGTTTGGAATTTGATCTGCATATCATAGCCGAAATCAAGAATTTATTTATATGGTCAAATAAACTTTCTAGAAATACGCCAAGGTGGATGAGACTCATAGAAAATTGGTTAAAATGAAAATTCCAGATGAAGACAAGTGGGATCATCTATGTCAAATTCTAGAGTAAAAATTATTTTACCTTCAGTAACTGAGCAACATTTTTTCAGGCCCAGTCATCAACAGAAAGCCTTGAAGATAGTGTTGGATCATCACAACTTTTTAGTTATCTACATTTCTATTCAATTTTTAGAAGCATTTTACGATATTTTGTGAAAATAAGAGGTTTTTACCCAATGTAATTTTTTTATAATTTTGTATACGTACTTCCCAAATCGAATTATAGTTGTTGGGACTTGTAGCAACAAATGACTACCATTTGATGTAATTTTTTTCACCAAGCTAAAGTGATCATATTTCAATTAAAATAGATAATGTTCCAGGATTCATGTCTCAGGCTTACTTGGTGATGTTTTTCTACATGTAATTTTGTAACATCTCTATTATTTTTCATATGTGTTTCTTTCCTCTATTGTTTAAAAGAAAATTATGGGCTGCACTTATTTAATTACACTCTGTGCTAGCTTTGAACAATATATATGTTTTCCAACTGAAATTAAATATATAATTCTTTATTTCTTTATGTTTAATTGATTATGAACTTTTTCCTCCCTATCACTCCATCAAGCTCTGAAGATCCGACGAACTTCCTACTTTGCCCTATTATTTCTGATATGATATTTATGCACTTGACAACTCTACGTCATTGACTCTATTACCCAATGACCTTATCTTGTATCCTCAAACAAACAATCCAAAAAAACAAATTATGAACCTTATATCTAGCCGAAAATCCCACCACAACAAAACTAAATATGATAGATAGATCTCTCTATGAGTTTAAAACGACTAGCTTCTAAACTTAAAAGTTGTTTTGTGGTTACCTTTGTAATTTCTTTTACAACCTTAATAAATTATGGAGTGGTAACAGGATCCATCAAGGATAGGCTCCCTCCACCCATCGGGTCTTCCGAATTATGCTTCCGGCAGGATTACCTACATGAAATGTGAGGTGCCAGCCTCTTTCCAATCCACTAGAAAACACTAACCCAAAGAGAAATTGAGGGCTTCCCTCCTTCCACCACCAGGACCGTCTACCTACTATCTGAGTCGAGTTGTTGGGCACTCAGTTTCACCAACAGTAATACAGAACCACCGATGTGTGAGGGGAAAATGTTTCCCGCCACACAATATTCCTCCCACAGTGCACTACGCCACCACAACAAAATTACCCTACCTGAAAAACTAGTGAGGGAAAAAAGAACATAATCTCTCCACACCTGAACACACACCTACCTACCCCAATTTCTTGGTGGAAGAGCTCCCCACCCTCTATTGAACAACTATTGGTATAGGATAAATATAATATCCCATCGGCTGCTCCGACTCACTAAATGTATGTGCAGGATTAACTAATAATTCACTAGGATATATCCTCATGGGAGCCAGAAGGATTGTTGATGGTAAATCCACCACCTTTCCCACACCAGTGGTGCTCATGAATTAGAAATTTCCCTCTCCAACCTCACATACCAAGAACTGTAATAACACCATTCATTATGCATGATTTAGAAATAGAGCCAAGCTCTATTTGGGTTATAACGGGCCTCCTTCCTAGCCATGAATGCTCCCCTAATGCAACCACCTGCAACGTAACCTTTGAGTGAATATTTCAAATACTCAAGGTTTAGTGCCCTAATCTGAAGGTACTTGGAGAAGGCCTTGGGTAAGGCCTTCATACTGTTCATGCCTCGAAAATCGTTGCATCAACATTGGGGAAAACCACCTAGTCCGAACCTTAAAGGTAGCTCTTTTTCCGTTTGGTGTGGTGGCTCTGACCGGATATAATGGGACCAGTTTCCCAATGGTTGGTCAATAGGATGGATAAGTGGTTGATTTTCTATTATCTAATGATAATGGATGGACGATTTATTCTATAATGCAAAAATAATAAAAAAGTTAATCTATCCGGGGAAATTTCCAATTTAGTGTAACTTTTGATGACGTTTATTTACAAATAGGCATATAGATGACTCCATTGATAAACAAAGATATTCATTCACATGATAATTACTTTGTTCAAATAGTTGAACAAAGTAATCATTTAAAACAATATTACACTATTCTTCATATATCATTGACAGAAATATGATTGAAGGAATAACACTCCTTAAACATTCAATAGTGATAAGTATAAAGGCTGTTGTTAAAGCACATACATATATCCAATGATAGCAAGATTAAATAAATTCCGATTAATATAAAATAATGGAGCAAAGACATAGATAATAGTACCATATGTAATTTGGATCCCGCCCGATATCAATCGCATTCAGGTTCCGTTTTCTGGCTTAGAAATACTTTCACAAAAAGCAATCGTGCATGTTTCATCAAAGCATTCTTCATTAAAATCTAGAATATAGGCCCAGTCTTCATAAAAAAATTATATCGGAAGCACAATAGTGTGACTTCCTGATCCAAGTTTCATACAAAAATTTAGAACCCTTTCTAAAGACATGAAAGGGTCTATAAATACTATCTAATCTAACTGATTATGAAATAAAAATGCTATTAGGTGGTATAACCAAATCATGAAGATCTCCTTGAAATAGTCCTATTTGCAGTTGGTAGGGTGATTCACTATTTCGGCCGATCATCCCTTGGCTTGAGCTGGCAGATAGCAAGCATTGGTTGCAATTTTGGAGGGTGACTCAGACGAGAATGTAGTTGCGCTGAATACGTAGCATCATGAATTTCAGGAACCATGTAACCGATTACGTCGGTTAAACATTTGAGTGTTTCCCTTTGATTGTACGGTTTAACTAGGAAGAACCAAGAGGTATCCCAAGTTAAACTTTGGATGCCTGTGATTAATCTTTCCTTCTTTTCCAATTCCTGATTGCATGTCTGTTCCAATGCTTTGGCTGATGGAAATTTACCTTGAGTACACTGTGAAATCAAATTAGACAGATAAAGATTACAATTAATTAACTCAATCAAATTACTGGTTGATCTGCATCTTGAATTTTCCCTTTCTGCTTTCATCAATTGCGACTGCCATTCTAGAAAAAGAATCTCCTTGTGTGATTCTAGAATTCTAGGCAGATTCGCAGCTTGCCCTTCACTGGTTTCTTGACAAGTAAGAAAGTTGGTTAAAGTTTCATTGGCCTGTTCCAAATTCTGCCTAGTGTCAACTGATATGTCAATCATTGATGAAACAATTTCATAGAGGGGCTCAACAAGGGAAATATTATGGCATAGTATTAATCAATGCTTTATTAACCTAGAGAGCCTCGGACCTAAACTCTGCTGGTTGAGGAAAGCTCTTGAACTTCTCTATCTATTGTGATAATTGAGTGATTTGCTCATCTTTTGTTTTACTCATCTGTTCATTCATTGTCTTTAGCTTGGCCAATGCTGTGGATAATTCCTTTTGTTTCTATACTGCACTTTGGTCTATTCTTTGCTTCTCCTTGAGCATGCTCATTTAGTTGGTTGTTTACTTGCTGCTGCGATGCTAAATACTATTCCAATTGATCTATTCTTTGTTTTTTTCAGATACATGTGCTTCTAATGAAACAATTGTCCGATCTTTTTCCTTGAGTAAATTGCTCACTTCTGATGCTTTATCGATAGTGGCTGCCGAATGAGCCCCGGCATATTGCGAGAGTTTTGTGAGGTCTTCAGAGGGATTGAATTCTTTTTTCCATACCACATTAGCCATCTCTGTTTGTGCAGGTAAAAGGGAAGATTGATCAATCCTTCTCTTTTTTCTTTGTCCTTTTACTACAGCCCTATGCTTAAGACTGTAAAAGATATCGAATGGTGGTATTTCTTCTATCTGCAAAACAATTTCATCTGATGGATCTTTAGGAATTATCTCTATATCTTTTCTTATGGGTAGGCCACTGGCTCCTTCAGTTGGAACCGTACTTGTTGTTGTCTTGTGACCAATTGTCACTTGATGTGTACTAAAACCCTGTGAATTCTCAGGATTGCTTATAATGGAATTGAACTGTTGCCATTCTTTAAGGAGCTTGGGATCGATCTGAGTATTTATATCCATGTGTTCACTGCCTTTTTCTTATTTTTTCTCCTATTCTTTCTACTGTTCTAGCCCTTTTCCTTTCTCACGAATTTTTTCTACAACTGGGGATTTGTCACCGATTTGTTGTTCAGGCTCGCTTGACTGGGTTGCTGGGGTGGTAGCTAATAAGTCCAGAGGCATAGTTTGCAACCTCTGTTCTCTAAGCCCATTAAACACTTCCAGCCCTTCATCTTTATATATGATCCTAGCCAATGTTTTTACCTGAAATAATGATTTTGCTGAGGAAAACAGGTCATCAAATTCATCCTTTTCATGATCTAACTTTGCAAGCTTGGCTTGTTCAAGAACATTATAGGCAACTTTTCTAGGATCATATTATCTGTTGGGGATGGTTGCAAGATTGAGCATTTGTATTTTTTCTGCCTCCTTTTCTGCATGTTTGTAATCATGAAGAGTGTAGACACTGCATCTTAGAGGAAAGGTAGGCCATACCTGTTTTTTAGAGTTTCTAAGAGTTTTGGATGTCCCTTCTGTTGTTATTTGGTAGGCTGATTCCCAGGCTAACAGCTTATCGGGCACATACAGAGGAAGGACATGGGGTTTTGTAAGGCTACCAAAAATCCTTATATAAGTGAACTTGTCTTCTCTGAACCAATTTCCTACAGCAGTCAAGTCGATTCCTGCTTCCTCAGAAACCCTAGGGGTAGGTTTATCAAAAATAGCATAGTAGATAGGCAACATAAAACCATTACAAATTTTGTACAAATGATCTTTGTAGTGAGCTTTCCATAACATTTGATGATAAATATGGATTGACTTTGGGTCCTTGGGAGTCCATCTCCATCCGAGTACCGGATATTCAGAGTTAAAACAAAGAGTGTCCATAATATAAGCACTGTAATAGAAAGGGGGAATGGTCCTGGTAGTTTTACATGAATTTGATCTGAATTCAAGAATTGCAGTGGCTAATTTGTTGGACAAAATGTTTGCTCAATCCATGACATAACTATTGACTGCTACTTCCATTAAAGGGACCATTTCAATGGTGAATTTAGAAGAATCATGTATCCCCCACATTCTAACATCATAGCCCCGACATAACAGTAAGGAGAATCCAATGAGTCCACTGAGTACTTACCTGATGATTCGTGTTTGTGCTTCTTGGGATTATGTCTCCACTTCTTAATCGGGGCCAATTCTGTCTCGTTTTCATTTGCAAATTTTTCCAAGAAGGCTTTGTTGCACCGTTTTTTAGGTTCAGGGAAGTGATACATTTTCCTTAGATCATCAGGCTGGAACGAGCCAAAAATCCTCCCGTCAATTGTGCAAAATGTTCTGTTTAAAACTGGAATTTCCTCTACCACCCATTGCACTACGTCAGTGTATGGAAGAATCTTTTCTCATGTTGCTATCCTGTGCAAATATGAACAAGCTAAATCTTTGAGGGATGCTTCCGATTTTCTAGTTGAGTCAGTTGTGGCTTCTTCTGATACTTCCTCAGGCTCCTCTGCTTCGATTAAATTGTAAATGCTCTCCCAACTAGTATTTCCAAGGCCGAGGCATGTAGTGTCTGAGATTAACCCTTTTTTGCTTGGCCCTAGATCCTTGGCTGACTGCACTACTGCTGTAGGAGCCGCTGCTGCAGATTTCTTTGATTTCTTTCCCATTTGTTTCAAATTTCTTATTTCAGCAGAGCTCTGCACAAGCGATGGGAAAAGCGTGATACAGAGAAATGCTGCTATACGTAAATATGAAAATGAGAAGGAATTATGTCGATTAGCAGGTGATAATGGATCACAATAAGATTGTCGTGGATAAAATCTAATGAGAAGATCTACTCTTAACTGCTTCATTGAATAGCCACTTAACCTGTCAATTGTGGTAAAGGAGGTTTTAAATGTCCATCATGTCATTTATATGCTGAATGATTCATTCAAGCATGGCATAGATTTGTTTGGTGCATAATCAGAAGTAAACTGCAAGTCAGCAATCGGTAACATGAAAGGAAAGGCTTTAATGCTTTGTTTTAAACATTTTTGATCACCAAAAGGTGATATGATGCATGCAAACTTTTTAAATATACTCTCGAGATATGTGCCTTATTAATGCATCGCAATCGGGGAATGGGTTTGGGTTTTATTACCGTGTCAATGTGATTTTGCCGATCGCCAATTGCGATATGCCTTATCACATCGAAGGATTCGAGTATGCCTTTTAATCATGTGTTGACTATTCTTGCCGACTGTCGATGGCAATAGCTTTATCACAATGGAGAAATTAAGGGGTGGGATCTATTACATTGTGCTATTCCATTTGACTTTTCCCAATATCCGATTGCAATATGCTTTTCAGATCGGAGAGAATGGATGTATCGTTATGCATGCTTCCTTTGTTATTGCGATATGCGATCTTTCGATCGCTTTATTGCAATAAAAAAGAATTTTATAATTTTTAAGGACCCACTTTATTTCTATTCAAAAGGCTTTTAAAATTTTCATTTACCTTAAGTCTTTTGATAAGGGTTTCTCTTATGATGGGTTGATATCAATTTATTCACACATCTAAGTTTGCTCTAAAAGGGACCCATTTCATATTATGATTTTGTATAAAAAATTTATGAAATGGGGGGTTGTTGTATAGCACAAAAATTGGCGATTCACTGGGAGAAACAATTATCTCTGAGAAATTAATTAAAATACTTAAACTTTCTTAATCTGGAAACCTTACCTGATAGACAAAATCTAATATAACTAGGTGATCATAAATTCTGAACATAATGATAACAATTTTTGCTATTTCCTCCTGTTTTAAGAATTAAATACATTCTAAGCTTTAAGTAAACCTTAATTGGTTGATAATGATGAAACAAAAGACTTTTCCAACTTAGCTTTTATAATAACTCCTTTGTCATAGGTAGAGCCTTTGTTGCTAGCAAACATCTATAGTCTCAATAGGGTTACCTTTTAACCATTTGATCATTCATTATTCCATCCATTTCAAAGTATAATTAAAAAGAATAAATCCAAAGATATGTTTCCATATTTTTTGTATTACATTTTTCTTTTTTCCTTATTTTGTAAGATAAAAAGCCATTGTCCTGGTTTGGTGGCCAGCTGTTGACAATGCCATTCACTGGTTGTAATTTAACTGAACAAGTTGGCTCATGATGAGACCCCTTGTCTTATAATTATAAGCCATTACGCTGTTTTGGTATGCAGCATTGGTAATGTCAGTTGAACTATTCCCCTATGATCATGGTAAGCAGGCTTATAATAAGACCTCTTATCTTTTATATCAAGTATATTTTAGAATTACACTCTGAGTAATTATAAACTTTGATGGATGGGATGAACAATTTTCTCCTTAAGAGAATATGGATGACAGGGTGAGAGTTGAAGATGCTAAGATTGAATCAGTCTCTGTTTTGTATTGATAACCATTTTCAGGCTTTTTAATGATTTACAGTAGTTTGAATTTTTGAGAGGATTTCACAAAAATAAAATGGGGTTATTCAGAATCTAAATATACCTAATTTCCTAGAAATCTCCTTTTCCTTTAAGGCTTCCATTTCTTAAAAGTTAATATCAAAACTATTTTCTTTGAGTAACTTCTTCAATATAGCAAATACCAATGAGAGGATTTTTACGACTTTATTTTCCTAGGATTTTAAACAAAATAAATTATCCATACAAATCCTGTTGAAAATTGAATATTTACCAAGGGAGAAGGGGTTACCTCCTCAATTGAAGAATTTTTTCAAGATAAGGCCATTAACAGGAAGAGAAACTCTCTTTCCTGATAGATCTTGCAATATGAATGTAGAAGGGCCTATCTTCTCGCTGATTTGGAACGGTCCAAGCCACATTTTCTGAAACTTAGTATATTTTCCTTTATCCTCATGGGCTTTGTCCCACTTCAAAACTAGATCACCAACTTGTAAATGTTTTGAGCCGGTTGAAGTTGTATCGAAAGATGACTTAATAATCTGTTGATGTTTTGCATGTATAATTCAGGCTTTCTCTCTCTCTTCTTCTAATTTCAGAATTTGATCATGTCTAAGTTGAATAGAAGATGAGGGGTTCTCTTCAATAAACTGCACTAAAGCTAGTGATGGAAGCACTAAATTTGTTGGTATGACAGCTTCCGTTCCATACACTAAATTAAATGGAGAAGTGCCTATGGAGGCTTTCTGTGTTATTCGGTTAGCCGATAGTGCAAATATCGAAGATTTATGCTAGTTTTTATGATTCTGCTCAATAGTTCTCTTAATAATTTTGATAAGATTTTTATTGGTGGATTCTACTAAACCATTACCCTGAGGGTAGTAGTTTGCAGAATACTTCAATTTAAATCCCATTTTGATAGCAAACTCAAATATAGAATTTCCAGAGAAATAAGATGCATTATAAAAAATAAGAGCGATTGGGACACCAATCCTGGTAATAATGAACTGATCTATGAATTGAATGATTGCTTCAGAGTTTGCTGTCTTCAAAGGAATTGCTTCAACCCACTTAGTGAAGTAATTAGTGGCTGTAAGGATATACCTATGCTGTTTGGATGAATGTGGAGTGATTTCTCTAATGATGTCCAATTCCCATTGTTCAAAAGGTTGTTCAATGTTGATTGGTTGCAAAGGGAAAGCTGACTTTCTTTGTCTTCCACTAGTGGTTTGACAACTTTGGCATTTTCTTACATATTCATGAGTATCTCTGAATAGGGTGGGCCAATAATATCCAACATGAATGATTTTGTGAGTTGTTCTATCAGCTCCAAAATGTCCTCCTGCTGGTCCGTCATGTAGCTCCTGCAAAACCTTTTGCGCTTCAGGTTTTTCTAAGCATCTTAACAAGATTGAATCATAATTTCATCTAAATAATACATCATCCACAATTATGAAGTTTTTTGCTTTCAATCTTTTGGCACGTTTGTTTTTATAGGAAATATTAGAAGGAGCATATCCATTTTTCAAATAGAAAATCATATCTGCATATTGAGATTCAAGATTAGTGATACTTATCTGATTGATTTCTTCAGTATCTGTTGTACCTTTAGGTTCCTGAATATTGGATGCTCCTGCTAACAACTTGCAAAAACCTTGGCCTTTGACAATCTTTGCTGGTTTGATTTCCAAATCATATTCTTGTAATGTTGTGACCCAATTTGCTCTCTTTTCTCCTAATTCCCTTTGAACTAGTAATTGTCTTACTGCTGAAAAGGGACTATAACTTTTGCATGAGCTTTTAAGAGAAAAGCTATGTAGTGTTTAAGGGCTTTGTACATAGAAAAGGCTTGTTTTTCAACTTCCGAGTAATTAAGTTTAGCACCTTGAAGGTTTGAGCTATAAAATGAGATTGGTGCTTCCAAGTTTTGGTCGTTAATTTGTGTCAGCACTGTTGCATAAGATGAATCAGATGCAAGGGTATATAGCATGAAATGATTTGAAAAATTAGGAGTGCTTAAAGCAGGGGCATTTATGATTGATTGTTTGATGGAATCAAATGCCTCTTTTTCTGCAGGACCCCATTTAAACACCGATTTTCTCTTGATCATGGTTTGTAATGGAAAAACAATTTGGGAAAAATATGGGACAAATCTTTTTACAAAATTACTTTGACCTAAAAATGACTGCATGGATTTTTTATTATGAGGGAATGAAATATCTGAAATCTCTTTAATTCTATCTGGATCAACATAAATACCATCTTCTAAAACAATGAAGCCCAAGAGCTTACCTTGATTAAGAGCAAAAAGGACTTCTTTGGATTGAGTGAGATACCATACCTTTTACAGCGTTCAAAGATTTGTTTCAGGTCGTGTAAATGATTTGATCTTTTCTTGGAAAATACAGTAATATCATCTAAATAGACAACCACTGATTTATTGATCAATCCTTTGAATGTTATGTCCATCGCTCTTTGGAATGTAGCTCCAGCATTGATAAGTCCAAAAGGCATTTTTTGGTAGGCATAACTTCCCCACTTAGTTATAAAAGTAGTTTTGAGTCTGTCATCGGGTGTACCAAAATTTGGTTATACCCTGAAAAACCACCTAAGAAGGACATTAACTTAGAACCAGCTACTGAATGGAGTGTCTGCTCCATGGTAGGTAAAGGGAAGTTATCCTTTTGGCTTGCTTTGTTAAGATTTTTGAAATCGATACAAATCCTAATGTCGCCATTTTTCTTCCTTACTGGCACCATATTGGACACCCAGTTTGAATGTCTAACAGGAAAAATTATCTTAGCCTTCAAGAGTTTGTTTAGTTCAGCCTTTATTTGACTCTCTAAGTTATGATGAATCTTTCTTAATTTCTGTTGCACTAGTTTTTGTTCAGAAAACATTGGAATAGTATGCTGAATGATCGATGTATCGTATGTTTTCAAATCATAATATTTCCAAGCGAAGACATTTTTATACTTATGTAATAATCTAATGAATGCAATTCTTTCTTCTGAAGAAAGTCCTAATCCCAAATTGATGTTTTGAGGATTATCCTCAGTACCTAGGTTTTTCAATTCAAATCTCAAAGTAGAACTCTGGAGTTTTGAATTAGTTACTTGTTTAAACCTGTCTCTGATGTCATAAAGATCTTCAAGCTTGACCACTGGTTTAGATATTGAGTTTTCTTCTTGATTTTCCTTCATTTGAAGGTCATGATCACTTTCATTAATAATTTGATCATCATAGGTCTTGTCAGAAGTTAAGAAATTCAAAATGTCTTCATCGTGATTTAACACTCGGCAATTAGTGACATTATCAGGAATTGATGGTCTAAAAATTAACTCTACTGAGAATCTGTCTGGGCTATAATCTTCAGATGGAAGGAGCTTGGAAGAAACATTAGCTAGTAAATCTGCTGCTGCATTCTAGGACCTAGGGTTGGAAGAAATATTGAATGCTAAAAATTGAGATATAAGGTCCTGCACCAAAGACTGATAGTGTTTAAGGTGACTAGAAAGGCAATGAATTGTATTTCTAACTTGTTTATAACAATTTATGAATCACCGAAGACTTTCAAATATTGAACTTTAAGACCAGTTGCTTTGTAGAGTCCTTGAATTAAGGCCTCGTATTCAGCTGTATTGTTTGTGCATTCAAATTCCAACCTACATGATAACATGGTCTTTTCTCCCTCAGGACTAACAAAAATGCATCCTGCTCCTGCACCTTTACTAGACTTAGACCCATCAAAATATAATGACCAAAACAAAGACTTATCTACAATTTTATTTACAGTTTTCTCAGCAACATTAACACATCTTGATATATTTGTTTGTGAAAATTTTTCAATTTGAGATGTGAAATTATTAACTGAGAAAGGTGATGGTTGAGCGGTGAAATTGCCAAAGAATGATTCAAATGAGTAATTCCCCAAAATATTGTTATTGAATGCTATTGGTTTATTTTCTTGTTCGAATTCAGTAATAGTATGGGTCATGTGTTTCTCCTGATCAATCTTGATTTGATTTGCCTTTCCTTTATAAGGTAGCCACATATGAGACCAATCGGTAGAAATATAACCATGGAGTTTCTCAGACTAGTGTCTACCCAAAATCAAACCATAGAATTCAAGTATATCAGCGATTAAAATATCAATTCTCTGAACCACTCTTGGATCAGCTGATAACCTCATAGTTACTGAGTTGATTTCTCCTAAAACCTAGACCTTAGTTCTATCCAACTATACAATATGAATTGCAGACTTTTGGGGTTCAATGTTCAGTTTAGAACAAACTGAAGCTAGCATTATATTAGAGGAAGCCCTTGAGTCAATGAAACAATTGTGTAGATTTCTATTATAGATCTCGTAAGTTAAGAGAAAAGGAGGAGTAGCGAATTGGATCTATTCCCAATTAAAACAGGATCAGTAGCTTCTACTCTACCAAGAGGTGGTTTACCTGACTCATTAGCATCTTTAGAAAATACAGCATTGGGAAGAGGAGAAGAAGGTACAACATTTAACTCCTTAAGAAGGAGTTTTTGTTGATGTTTGAGTTTACTAAGGTCAAATATAGTGATATTTGCCTTTGTCTTCTTCATGTCTTCAATAATATTGTAGTCCATAGAATCTGTAACTACTAATGTCTTAGATGTTGGAGGTGGATTTGAAGTTGATGGCTAATTTTAGGACAATATTGCTGTAGATTTCTTTGTGGGAACCTTTTCTTTGGTTGTAGTAGTTCCTGCATTCCTTTTCTTTGGAGTTATTTGAACAAGTTCAGGAGTACCTTTACTCCTGGTAGTTATGGGGAAAGCTTCCTGTTCATTTTTGATATCGGAATTAGGCAAAATAAAGTCCCACATCCCATGACATTCTATAGTATCCTCTTCTTCAGGTTCTTTCGATGACAAGATTGTTTCTTCTTCTTCTTCCTCTTCGAGATCGGAGTCTGCATTGGATATGGCATTTGGTGGTTTTGATATTAGTTTCTTAAAATTCTTGAATGGCCTTTTTGTTGAAGTCTCAGCTACTTGTTTTTTGATTTCTACCATTTCGTTTGACATAATCTTGAGAACTTTTTGGAGACCCTCCATATCATATGGGTCTTTGGGGGTTTTCTTCTTTGAATCATCTCTGAAAGAAACTTTTTTGGATTTTCTATCTTTAAGAGCAGCCTTCTTTCCAAAGCAATAATGTGTTTCTCCACTGCAAGCACCTTTTTCATGTTTTCAGCTAAAGTTGGTTTAGCAACTCTATCTACAAAAATAGCTATATTTGAGGGTAAAGTTGTTATATAACATTCGCTTATGATTTTCTCACATAGTTTAGAGGCAGTTGGAATCTTATTCAAGAGTTTATTAAACCGTGAATTAAACTCCTTTATAGATTCTTTGGATTCTATCCTAAGATTCGAGAGATCATTGATTAATGTTGCTAGAGATCTGTCATCACCATACTTAGTCAAGAACTGTTCTTGAAAAATGTTCCAACTTGTAATGGATCCAGAGGGCAGGGAAAAATACCAAGACCTAGCCGATCCTTGTAAGGTATAAGGGAAAAGCCTAACAACAACATCTTCCTCTATCACTCCTTTTAAGTTAACTGCCAACATGAAGTTGTTAATATTCTCATCGGCTTCTATCCCTGCATCTGGATTAAATTTTGGCAACCATTTTTCAGGGTGTGTTGGCAATGAATGTAATGGTGCAAGCATCGTGACTGCACCAGGATTATTCCATGGATTCTGAGCCATTGTAGAACCAATACTAGATGACATTGCTGATGAAATTCCAGATGTTTGGGAAGGAGATGATATTGAGGTTTGAGGAGGTTGGGATGTTGAAGTTCCTGATCCCTGTTGAACAATAATGTGTAATGGAGGGGTGGATGGCTGACTTCACACTGGAGAAGATGAAATGGATGATGATGAGATAGTTTCACTATCAGATCCTTTAGTTGTTTTTCTTGCCCTTTTCCTTTTAGGTAGGGGCAACTCAATAGTTTCAATGCCAAGCTTCCCACTCTGAAGTCTGGTGAGGTGGTGAGGTGGTGAGGTGGAATGAATTGTGAAGTCTCACTGCCTTGAGATACCTCAGATTTCTGTGGTGATATCGAAAAGCCTTGAATTTTATGGATAAGAGACTAAACTTCAGGAGACTCAGAAGTTAATTGTTTTGGGGAATGTTGGGGTTGAGTAGTGGTAGTTGACTCCTCTTCTTCTTGTTTGAAGATTGGAGTTCCAGTATGCAAAGGAGAAATCGGAGGTGAGGTGGAGGGAGATTTACTCTCAGAATGGGTCGTAGGTTTGGGTTCGCTCACCATTCACAATTCATGCCCTCCTTCTAGCCCCAAAAATGTTGATGCCTCGAAAATCGCTGCATCAACATTGGGGAAAACCACCCGATCTGGACCTTAAAAGTAGCTCCTTTTCCGTTTGGTGTAGTGGCTCTGACTGGATGTAATGGGACCAGTTTCCCAATGGTTGGTAAATAGGATAGATAAGTGGTTGATTTTCTATTATCTAATGATAATGGATGGATGATTTATTCTATAATGCAAAAATAATAAACAACTTAATCTATCCCGGGAAATTTCCAATTTAGTCTAACTTTTGATTATCTTTATTTACAAATAGGCATATAGATGACTCCATTGATAAATAAAGATATTCATTCACATGATAATTACTTTGTTCAAATAGTTGAACAAAGTAATCATTTAAAACAATATTACATTATTCTTCATATATCATTGACATAAATATGATTGAAAGAATAACGCTCCTTAAACATTCAATAGTGATAAGTATAAAGACTGCTGTTAAAACACATACATATATCCAATGATAGAAATATTAAATAAATGTCGATTCATATAAAAGAATGGATCAAAGACAAAGATAATAGTACCATATGTAATTTGGACCCCTCCCGATATCAATCACATTCAGGTTCTGTCTTCTAGCTTAGAAATACTTTCACAAAAAGCAATAGTGCATGTTTCATCAAAGAATTCTTCATTAAAATCTAGAATATAGGCCCAGTCTTCATAAAAAAAAAATATCGAAAGCACAATAGTGTGACTTCCTAATCCAAGTTTTATACAAAAATTTAGGACCCTTTCTAAAGACATGAAAGGGTCTATACATACTATCTAAGCTAACTGATTATGAAATAAAAATGCTATTAGGTGGTATAACCAAATCATGAAGATATCCTTGAAATAGGCCTATTTGTAGTCAGTAGAGTGATTCACTATTTCGGCCCATTATCCCTTGGCTTGAGATGGTAGATAGCAAGCATTGGCTGCAATTCTGGAGGGTGACTCAGACGAGAATGTAGTTGAGCTGAATACGTAGCATCATGAATTTCAGGAATCATGTAACCGATTGCATCGGTTAAACATTTGAGTGCTGCCCTTTGATTGTATGGTTTAACTAGGAAGAACCAAAAGGTATCCCAAGTTAAACTTTGGATGCCTGCGATTAATCTTTCCTTCTTTTCCAATTCTTGATTGCACGTTTGTTCGAATGCTTTGGCTGATGGCAATTTACCTGGAGTGCACTGTGAAATCAAATTAGATAGATAAAGAGTATCATTAATTAACTCAATCAAATTACTGGTTGTTGGTCAGCATCTTGAAGTTTCCCTTTCTTCTTTCATCAATTAAGATTGCCATTCTAGAAAAAGAATCTCGTGTGATTCTAGAATTTTAGGCAGATTCGTAGCTTGCCCTTCACTAGTTTCTTGCCAAGCAAGAAAGTTGGTTAAAGTTTCATTGACCTGTTCCAAATTCTACCTGGCGTCAATTGATTTGTCAATCATTGATGAAGCAATTTCACAGAGGGGCTCAACAAGGGAAATATTATGGCATAGTAAATTTAGCTGCTTAATTAATGATTTATTAATCTGGAGAGCCTCGGACCTGAACTCTGTTGGTTGAGGTAAACTCTTGAACTTCTCTATCTGTTGTGATAATTGAGCGATTTGCTCATCTTTTGTTTTACTCATCTGTTCATTCATTGTCTTCAGCTTGGCCAATGCTGTGGATAATTCCTTTTGCTCTTGTACTATACTTTGGTCTATCCTCTACTTCTCCTTGAGGAATTTCTCATTTAGTTGGTTGTTTACTTGCTGCTGCACTGCTAACTGTTGTTCCAATTGATCTATTCTTTGTTGTTTTTCGGATACCTGTGCTTCTAAAGAAACAATAGTCTGATCTTTTTCCTTGATTAAATTGCTCACTTCTGATGCTTTATCCATAGTGGCTACCGAATAAGCCCCGGCATATTGAGAGAGTTTTGTGACGTCTTCGGAGGGATTGAATTCTTCTTTCCATACCACATTATCCATCTCTGTTTGTGTAGGTGAAAGGGAAGATTGATCAATCCTTCTCCTTTGCTTTTGTA
The DNA here is from genome assembly GCA_000404065.3 of Pinus taeda. Taxonomy (NCBI): domain Eukaryota; kingdom Viridiplantae; phylum Streptophyta; class Pinopsida; order Pinales; family Pinaceae; genus Pinus; species Pinus taeda. Next base: position 250,301 of record APFE030713671.1, read on the forward strand.
TTTTTACTACAACCCTATGCTTAGGACTGTAAAAGATATCTAATGGTGGTATTTCTTCTATCTGCAAAACAATTTCATCCGATGGATCTTTAGGAATTATCTCTATGTCTTTGCTTATGGGTAGGTCGCTGGTTCCTTCAGTTGGAACCATACCTGTTGCTGTCTTGTGACAAATTGTCACTTGAGGTGTACTAAAACCTTGTGAATTCTCAGGATTGCTTATAATGAAATTGAATTGTTGTCATTCTTTAAGGAGCTTGGGATCGATTTGAGTATTTATATCCATGTGTTCACTGCCTTTTTCCTATTTTTTTCTCTTTTTCTTTCTCCTGTTCTGGCTCTTTTCCTTTCTCACGAATTTTTTCTATAGCTGGGGGTTTGTCATCGATTTGCTGTTCAGGCTCGCTTGACTAGGTTGCTGGGGTGGTAGCTAATAAGTCCAGAGGCAGGGTTTGCAACCTCTGTTTTCTGAGCCTATTGATCACTTCCAGCCCTTCATCTTTATACCTGATCCTAGCCAATGTTTTTACCTGAAATAATGATTCTGCTGAGGAAAACAAGTCATCAAATTCATCCTTTTCATGATCAAACTTTGCAAGCTTGGCTTGTTCAAGAACATTATAGGCAACTTTTCTAGGATCATATTATCTGTTGGGGATGGTTGCAAGATTGAGCATTTGTATTTTTTCTGCCTCCTTTTCTGCATGTTTATAATCATGAAGAGTGTAGACACCACATCTTAGAGGAAATGTAGGTCATACCTGTTTCATAGAGTTTCTAAGTGTTTTGGATGTCCCTTCTGTTGTTATTTGGTAGACCAATTCCTGGGCTAACAGCTTATCGGACACATACAGAGGAAAGACATGGGGTTTTGTAAGGCTACCAAAAATCCTTATATAAGTGAACTTGTCTTCTCCAAACCAATTTCCTATAGCAGTCAAGTCAATCCCTGCTTCCTCGAAAATCCTAGGGGTAGGTTTATCAAAAATAGCATAGTAGATAGGCAACATAAAACCATTACAGATTTTGTACAAGTGATCTTTGTAGTGAGCTTTCCATAACATTTGATGATAAATATGGATTGGCTTTGGGTCCTGGGGAGTCCATCTCCATCCGAGTACCAGATATTCAGAGTTAAAACAAAGAGTGTCCATAATATAAGCACTGTAATAAAAAGGGGGAATGGTCTTGCTAGTTTTACGTGAATTTGATCTGAATTCAAGAATTGCAGTGGCTAATTTGTCGAACAAAATGTTTGCCCAATCCATCACATAACTATTGATTGCTGCTTCCATTAAAGGGACCATTTCAATGGTGAATTTAGAAGAATCATGTATCCCCCACATTCTACACATCATAGCCCCGACATAACAGTAAGGAGAAGCCAATGAGTCCACCGAGTACTTACCTGATGATTCGTGTTTGTGCTTCTTAGGATTATGTCTCCACTTCTTAATCGGGGCCGATTCTGTCTCGTTTTCATTTGCAAATTTTTCCAAGAAGGCTTTGTTATACCACTTTTCAGGTTCAGGCAAGTGATGCATTTTCCTTAGATCATCAGGTTGGAATGAGCCAAAAATCCTCCCGTCAATTGTGCAAAATGTTCTGTTTGAAACTGGAATTTCCTCTACCACCCATCTCACTATGTTAGTGTATGGAAGAATCTTTTCTCGTGCTGCTATCGAGGGATGCTTCCGATTTGCTAGTTGAGTTAGTTGTGGCTTCTTCCGAAACTTCCTCAGGCTCCTCTACTTTGATTAAATTGTAAATGCTCTCCCAACTAGTATTTCCAAGGCCGAGGCATGTAGTGTCTGAGATTAACCCTTTTTTGCTTGGCCCTGGATCCTTGGCTAGCTGCACTACTACTGTAGGAGCCGCTACTACAGATTTCTTTGATTTCTTTCCCATTTGTTTCAAATTTCTTATTTCAGCAGAGCTCTGTACAAGTGATGGGAGAAGCGTGATACAGAGACATGCTGCTATAGGTAAATATGAAAATGAGAAGGAATTATGTCGATTAGCAGGGGATAATGGATCACAATAAGATCGTCATGAATAAAATCTAATGAAAAGATCTACTCTTAACTGCTTCATTGATTATCCGCTTAACCTGTCAACTGTGGTAAAGGAGGTTTTAAATGTCCATCATTTCATTTATATGCCGAATGATTCATTTAAGCGTGGCATAGATTTCTTTGGCAGATAATCAGAAGTAAACCGCAAATCGGCGATCAGTAACGTGAAAGGAAAGGCTTTAATGCTTTGTTTTAAACATTTCTGATCACTGAAAGGTGATATGATGCATGCAAACTTTTTAAATATGCTCTCGAGATATGTGACTTATTAATGCATCGCAATCGGGTTATGGGTTCGGGTTTTATTACCATGTCAATGTGATTTCGTCGATCGCCGGTTGTGATACGCCTTATCGCATCGGAGGATTCGAGTATGCCTTTTAATCATGTGCTGATTGTTATTGCCGATTGCCAATGGAAATATCTTTATCACATCGGAGAAATTAAGGGGTGGGCTCTATTACATTGTGCTGTGCCATTTGAATTTTCCCGATATCCGATTGCGATATGCTTTTCAGATCGGAGAGAATGGATGTATCATTATGCATGCTTCCTTTGTTATTGCGATATGCAATCTTCCGATCACGTTATTGCAATAACAAAGAATTTTATAATTTTTAAAGACCCACTTTATTTCTATTCAAAAGGATTTCAAAATTTTCATTTACCTTAAGTCTTTTGATAAGGGTTTCTCTTATGATGGGTTAATACCAATTTATTCACACATCTAAGTCTGCTCTAAAAGGGACCCATTTCATATTATGATTTTGTATAAAAAATTTATGAAATGGGGGGTTTTTGTATAGCACAACACATACCTACATCCACGTGTGCATCATCAAACCCCACGCTGTCCTTCGACGCTTCCATTCACATCTTTCAACACCCACATCAAAGAGGCCTCTTCCAAGGCCAAAATTTGGCTTAAATCATTAAGAATACCCTCCTGGCATGGAGCAGGCCATCCACTGAAAAAATCCTCACCCTGGAGACGACTACCTCAATTGATGGGATTATTTACAACTTTGTTTCCCTGACAATATACATGTTCAGTGATGATATAATAAAAGGAGGATATTATTGACCTAATCTACTCCCCGGTGTATTCCAAGAACCAACTGTTGACCACCTGCTCTAGGGGTAAGCCATGAATTAGTTTCTGTAACACTGATATGGCAATTTTTGAATCACCTGTGACCTATTGAGTTAGCACTCCTTGCTCAATAGTTGTTTTAATTCCTTTCTCCAACGCCAATAATTTAATGACCTTGTTAGTGGTGCTACCACATGAGCATGCATATAACTTTAGAACAGACCCATTTTCATCTCGAATTAATCCTCTGATTCATCTCAAACCCAGAGTCCCTTTAAAAGTGCCATCAACATTAAGTTTATGGAATCGTTTTGGGGGAAGGAGGAAGGAGTTTGGAAAATGCTCCCTCATATGCTCAATATTTTTCAATCCTACAGTAATGGCCCCTTGGGCTAATTCTAACTCTTCTAGGATTCTCTGTTCACCTCCTTCCTTTTTCCAGTGCTATTTTGTCCACAAAACTCTAGAGACGGTTTCTTTGATCTTTCACATGATTGTTGACCATATGTGATCAGTCGTGACTAGAGGAATTTTTGAAACATTGTAGTTAAATATTTGTATATTATTTTAAGGGGGTGGGAGGGCTGATAGATGATAAATCAGAAGGGGTTGAAGCAAAACCTTTAGGAGAACAAGGTTTCCTAGGGTATTTAATGTTATGAAGGACCATATTGATAAATTTCGATCAAATTGGCCTAGCAAGTTTTTGCAGTGCGAGATGTTAAGGGAGTTTGGAACGAGCGGAACCTCAAGGTAGGCATCGGGAGAGAACCTATTCAGAATCTGAGAGTTTGAGCTAGATGCATTTGAAACCGTGGGTGGGTATTTAAAAAAAATAATATGACTTCTCACCATTAAATATGAGTGCTCTAAGCCTGCTGGAACTCATCGAGGATAGAGCCAAATTGGTGAGCTTCCTTCAAGGTTGGTTTTCCAAATAACATATTAACATCCAAAAACTATTGATGGGTGATTGGATGGTCATCTTGGGAGAGATTGAGACCCTGAAGGGATCATTAGGCCACCACATCCTTTATGAGTCTACTCAATGCTTCAATAGAAATAATGAAGAGGAAGGGGAATATGCCCACCCCTTATCATAATCCTCACGACCCATGGAAAGGAAGAGAGAGCACCCCATTCACTAGAATGGAGTAGAAGGGGGTAAAAATCAGGGATTAGGTCTAGCTTATCCATTTTGGGGAAAAACCAAAGGCTTCCAAAATTGATAGGAGATAATCCCAATTCAAACGATCATATGCCTTATAAAGATCCAACTTGATTAACATAACCCAGATTTTGGAGGAGGAAAGGGAATGAACTACTTCATGAGCCACCAAGATGTTGTCTAGGATTTGCTTCCCTTCCACGAAACAAGACTACTCAGGTCTGATTATTTCTTCCAGAAGGGGATTTAACTGAAGGACAATAATCCAGGAGATAATATTGTAAACCACATTACAAAGGGCAATGGGACATAGGCCACTTGGGTCTATAGTTGCGCCCTTCATTTTATTGAGTGTGAGGAAAGTAACATTCATTTGTAACCACGTTCATTTAGAACAACGTGAGCCTTCCACTAGGGTATGGATTTCCTTACGCAAGAGACCATCCAAACCTAGATATTTGTTCATAGGGAGTGTTCTAACAACCTCTTCTACTTCTTCATACGTCATATTCCTCATGAGCGCATTATTATGGTCCTCTGAAATTCTTTTATGAATAAATTTACAAATTTTGGAGATAGATTCACTTCCGCTTTTGGTCCCCAAAATAGGGATTGGAAATTTCCGATCAAGTCTTTTGTGATGTCCTCGTGTTGCACCAGGTGCTTGCCTTCTGATCCATTCTAAGAAAATATTTGGTTGACCTGCCTATGTTTTAACATGGTCCTATGAAATAATTTTGTGTTGTGATCTCCCTCTTTAAGCCATTGGATTCTTAATTTTTGTCTCCCAAATATTTCTTCTTATTTCTACCATTAATCTAATTCGTTTAGGACTCCCACCTCCTATTGTATCAGTTCCTCTGTTCTCCCTTCCAAGATAATTCTTTGTTGTATTAACATCATTGCATCTTCCAATATGTGCTTATCCTGCTGAATGTACCCAAAATATGACTTGTTCCATTCTTTGATTTTACTTTTCAACTCTTGCAACTTAAGTTGGAAGGTTTCCATTGAGTTGTGCCCTATTATGCTTATTTATTTCCACCATGCTTCTAGTTTGTTGATGAAGTCCAACTTCTCAATTTAAAAGGATTTGAAATGAAATCTGTGATTACGAGGAGCTATCCTTAAGTTGATTTCAAGGCTTATTGAATGATTTGAGCCAAGGCAAGGAAGGATCATGGCTTGTAATAAAAGATCCTACTTGAGGATGCTATCAGAAATGCAAAAGCGGTCCAACTAAGATGCTATCAGGTGTTTCCCACCTCATTTATTATTCCATGTGAGGGAGACATTCACAAAATCAATATCTTCAACTTACATGGCTTTGATGATCTCTTGGAAGACCAGAGATATTGGGTATGTTCTTCTGATGCCTTGCTTTTTCTCACTTAGATCCTTCATCATATCAAAGTCCCCTATCAAGATTCAACTTGAGCTTTCTATTATGAATTTTAAATATATAAAATTCCTTAAGAACCCATTCTTGGCTCTTAGTAGTGTAGGGCCATACACTCTCGTGAGCCATATTTTTTCTACGGATTAGATGCACATGGACTAACCAGAGAGAGAGAGTTTGGAGAGGGTATCTAGCACCATGCACTCCAATATCGGCCAACTTATTCTAGTGATGTCTTTGAGTATTTCCACTATTACTTTAGTTTCCTGGAGTACGACAATATTCAACTTCTCTTTCTGGATCCTATCCTTTATTTACCTCAACCTCCCCTTGGAGTTGAGTCCCCTTATGTTTCATAATAATAACTTCATTGAGAGGGGGGAGGGGGTGAGATGGAGAACTCGTTTTACTACGTCAACACATTATCCTGTCCTAAGTTAACTAGGATCACCCCTACCTCACAGATCACTTCATTGGTGGGTCTCCTGCCTTTTTTCCTGGTGCTCGAACTAGTTTCCGACCTTCTCCTAAGTGGATCACCTTCTTGTATGACCAATGCCATCTGGAGGGGTGGTTCAAGTGTGGCCTATCATTATTCCCATTCTCTATATATCTTATGAAATTGTGCTAGTTGATCCTGAGTCATTTCCTCTGAGCCATCCTTAGCCCAAATCTGTAGATAGCCCATCATTACCCTTTCATCCTAGTTAAGCTGCTCCAATTTGACATCATGTTCCAACACTTACCCCACTTGTTCAAGGACTTGTTGAATTTATTTTCCCATCGGATATGCTTCTAGAGACTTTTGCTTGCTAGGTTGTTTGACTTTTATGGTTTTTTTGTGTTGGTCTAAACTTCCATAGTTGTTTGAGTCACCAATGTTTCCCTAGACCCGATTGGTTGTTAGGTTTCACTTGCCTCCACCATGAGGGCAAAGAGGTTTGTGCCAGGGTAGATAGATGTCACCAAGGAGGTCCCAGGAAATGCTCGAGAAGGGCTAGGAGGGGCTTGGGAAGGGACTTCTTTGCTGGATGTAGGACACCACCTTGATACTTCTTGAAACCCATCCGAGGAAGGATTCAGTGAGGCAATGTTGCTCTATTGAGGAAAGTCACGGAACACATCTCCATACTCATGGCAGAGCCTGTAGTTAAAGGGGGCATGTTCATAATCTAACAACGATGATCATGGTACTTAATATCCACTGACTCAGGGAGGGGTTGTGATATATTCATATAAATGAAAATCTTGGCATAAGAGGAGAAGTTGCAGTGTCTGATAATCTCAGAGCCCTGTACAAAGTCCCAGATGGAGTTACCGATTTATTCCAAAATATCCATTTCCCATAAGTCTTCTGGCAGGGAGTATAATCAAAACTAGATAGGGGTTGCAAGGAATTGTTCCTTCTTCAGATTATAAAATGGTTCCTAGTGTCTCATGAAGAGGCCTAGACTATTCATAAAGTACGACCCATTATCCAGGATGTGTTTGTGATCCTCCAGATCTTCTAAAATCATAATGAAGAACCCCTTCGCTTGGAGTTGTAGGTCAAATGGTTCTCTCGGCTGCCACTTTAACTGGATCCATCTCACAATTTTTGATTCCTAGGGGAAAATGCCCATGAATTTGCAAATAACCACACGGTCCTACATAAATAGCTAAGATTGGTCCAATTGATGGCTGGGTATTACCACCCTAGGGTTTCTGGTAGCTTTGGTCAAGCATCGACCTGATATTCAGACTTGCGATTGTGCTCCTAGAGCTAGCGCCTCCAATGTTTTGCCCTTTCACGGGCTTGAAGAGGATGGATCTTGGGAAGGGAAATTCGAGCACATCAATATGGATTTTAAGGAGGGGGTTGATCCCCCTCCCTGCAGAGGGCCCAACATGCGTCTACCCAGTCAGTCAGATTCATAAGATTAGAGGCGTGTAGGAGAAGGTAATATGGAAGGGAGTTGAAGTACTCTAACAAGGATCCAAGGCCCCTTTACCATCAAAGGAGATGAAAAACCCTAGCTGAATGGAGTATGTTACTTCTAGAAATAAGAGTTTCATAATTAGAAAATTATTTTCGAATTTAGAGGAAAATAAAATATTCAACATTTTCCCAAAAAATTGGTTAAAATTGAAAAATTATAAAAAATTAATATATATTCAACATACTTTGATTTATTTTTCCACCCACTTTAGATAGGGAACAAAAATAATGTAGGTGTCTAAAAAACTAGGCTAGATCATGAAATTTCGTAGAAAAACTATTTGAAAGACAAAGACTGGCATTTTTTGGCTCAAGCCCTATCGTCAACTACAAAACATTGATCATAGTTATTTAGGAGGTATTTTTATGCAAGAATGTGCACCAATTCCATCACAAGATCAGTTCCCGCACAGTGTTTCTTCGCTCACAGAAATCATAGCATATTCATATTAAATTAATATTTAAAAGCATATTTCTTTAGTCTCCACCTTGTCCCCCCCCCCCCCCTACTTATGGAAGGCACCAGGAACCCCATCATCTTTGGCATCATTAGGCAGAGTAGTAGAAATCTTAGGAATAATAGTGTTAGAGCACTCACTAATGAAATCACCACTCAAAAAATTAGCCTTTTTTGTACATGCCTCAAATCTACATTCTAAATTAGCTTTATTTAAACTACAGAGGAAACAATCTTGACTCGATATAGTCCCTAATCCTTAACAAAATCCCCTACACCGAATTTCTCTGCACACCCTTTCTGTCACACTTACCCCACAACCTTTCTCCTTCCCTTGAATATAAAAAAATTAGCCATTTTTGTCAATCTCTCCATTCTACATTTTAAATTAGACTTATGCGAAGTGCGGAGGAATAAATCTTGACTCAATATAGTCTCTACTCTTTAACAAACTCCCCCACACACAATTTGTCTACATGCCCATTATCATACACTTCCCACATATTCTTCCTCTACAAAACAAGATAATAGTTGTTAGCCCCCATCCGCTTATGTAAAGGACCTTCAACCCTGCTAGTTCTAGAATCATTGGGTAAACAGATAGTAACATTAGGCAGAACAATGTCAAAGCACTCACCAACGAAATGACCACTCACAAAATTATTATTTTTTATTTTAAAATGATTTGCGAGGGACTGATAAATACTGAAAATAAATTTCACTCTCCTAGGGAAATTATGTTTCATCAAGCCTGACTCAACCAATGGAAAATTAGAGATAGCATTACTATAAATTAGAAAATGAATTTTAGATTTATAGAAAAAAAAATAATAACCATTTTCCTAAAATTTTAGTTAAAATTGCAAAACCATAGAAAAATAATCGATACTCAAAATACTTTAACCATAAAGCAAGTGTGATAGTCTCTCACACCAATAACTAATAAAATTTGATCTTTTGAAACGTTTAAAAAATTTATTATAATAAAAAAAATATTCGAAACATATTTATATTAAAATGCATTATTTAAGTTATTAATAATGTTTTTATCTCTGGAGTATATGGATATATGCAAGTTTCATAAACACATTAATGACATTAATACGGTTTTTGCTTTTAAAAAAATTGGTGCATAAGGGTATCTCAAAAAATATTCATAGTATCCATAATATTATAATTTAAATTTGTATAATATTGTATTTAATAAAATTAAATATTTTTTATATTAAATATATTTTATCTTTTTATAAAAAATAAATTAAAATATTAAATATAACATTACATGAAACATAACAATATTAGCATTTATTAAATAGTATTTACAAAAATATTAAAAATATTAATAGAAATATCATATATAATATTTTTCAAGTTTATAGTAAAATGAATTTATAATATTTCAACTCATGTATATTTAGAATCTCCACTATAGACTTTGGATGTTGCAATGTATCTTACACAATTAATCTCTTAAAAAAAATTCAGGCATCAAGTTTGACTATGTTACAACATATTAAACTATATTTTAATATATTACATCAAACATATTTACGTATAAATTGATAAAAGAAACCAATCTTGTCATATTAATAATATAGTCATGTCGAATGTATTTTTTTTTAATGATAAGCATTTTTTATTGCTTCTGATATATATTATTTATGTAAAATATTATATTAATAAATAATAATAGAATATACATGAAAGAAACATATATATATAATATTTTTTAAATTCGTAAAATAATAAATTTAATATGTGAAATCACGTAGAATTAAACTATTAATAAACATTCTTGAATATATCCAATTGACATAATTTAATATGCTTTTATATGCTATTCAGGAGTAAGGTAATGTAATATTAATTATAGTTTATTTTATGATGAGATTTATCTTAATTTGGGATTTATTGAAAGGCTCAAATTTTTTATGATGTAAATTTTGTTTTGAGTGTAAAGTTTGAGGAAATGTTTGCATTTCAAGAAATTTTATTTCTCTTTACTCTTGGTATATTTAGAGTTAAGATAGATCTATCATGGTTCTTAATGATTTATTTATATTTATATAAATTTCATATTTATATATATATAGATATTATTATTTAATTTTATTAAAATTATCGTGATACATATAATTAGATATTTATGTGAAGTCCCACTAGCACAACTAGTTGAGGATGGGCCTCGTCAACAAGGCGACCCAGGATCAAACCTCACGAGGGGTTATTGTGCCTTGTGCTGGGGGACAAGACAAGCTAAAAATTTCAGTCCGTTGAGAGAGTATGGCCCAAGCTGGATGCGATCCCCCAATGGCTTTGAAAGCTTATACAGCACAGGTTGCAGCTAGTGAAACCACGGGTCAAGCCTTGAAGATCATAGAACATTGACAAATTCTTTAATTATATATATATATATAAATATATACGCTTTATTATTAGTCTTTTTCAAGACAACATTCTAGCAATTGATTTACCTATTCACTAAAATTAGTTTAACATTAACCAATGCATCTCATAATGTTTAAATTTGAAAAGTAAATATTTTTTTCAATAATTAAAATTAGTTTTGAAAGATTTGATTGGACCATAATTTGAAGGTCTTATTGCAACATTTGTACAATATAACGTCATGTGGATAATTATCTCATATATTTTATGCCATAGTTTATGGAAATGGCTGCAAAATTCATGCATGATTTTTAGATATTGTATAGTGATTTTTTATTCCTAAGTTTCTATAAAATAGTTCATACTCAGGTAAAGAGCATATTTACCATCAACTACTTCGCACGATAATTTAAGCAAACCTTTACATAAAAAATAAATATGAATAAGATATATATAAATATACTTACTAAGAGTTAATTTGCATATCTATTTATGTTTTCCTCATAACTTACATAGGAGTAAAATTGTAAATAAGATGTATATAAATATACCTACCCATAGTTATTTTCCACATTTATTTATGTTTTCCTCACAAATTATGTAGGAGTAAAATTGTATATGAGAGGTTACTATCCACCAAAATTTATGCAATTCATTATGCCTAAGTAATCCACTTCATATCTTGATTTATTACTTCTTTCCATAACAAGAATGTAGGATTCTATTTTCCTATTCAACACCATTAATTTAGCATTGACCAATGTAGGTTCTAATTTTTTATGCAAGTCTTCCACAATCTCTTACTTGAGTGGCATGTATTAAGTTGCCTTGTAACACTTGTTTCTCTTGTTTAAATTGATTTTAATGTGATATGTATATCAAGATTTTGTTTTGCAAAAAAAATGTTTATAACTTTATTCATAAAAACAAAATTATAATACAATAAATTGAATTCAATTGATTTATTATTATTATTAATTTTTACTTTACTTTTCTATTTTTTAATTAGTTTAAAATTATTATTATTATTATTAGATATAATGTTTTATTTTACCTACACTGTAACATCTTTGCCATATTAATTTGTTACTTACAAATACTAAGATAATTACATGGGAGATTGTAATGCCCCAGGAAAATGTAAATAATTGATTTTACTGTGGTAAAAGACAAACTAAATATGACATTATTGCCGTTTGAGATTTAATAATATGTTATTACTCTGTTTCTTTTAAAATATATAACAAATGTTTCTTGGAAGTGCTGGCAACTTTTGGAGGGGGAAGTTGGGAAAAGAAGGTTGTTGTAATTGCAACCCTAACTACCTCCCCTGACTGGAAGGGCCTCCAGAGGAAAGGAGGAGGGGGGAGGAAAAATCTACGCTACAGAGACAGGCAGAAGGGGAAAAAAAAAGAACAGTCGGGCTAAGTCTGGTGATGACCAGATAGCCAAGAACATGGTGCAAATATCTTGCTCAGGACAGTGGTCCTGCAAGAGAGCTAGGGGGTGAGATTCTAGTCTCGTAAGACGAATCTCAAGTTTGGGTGGCAAATTAGTAAGCGGAAATAAAGGAGAGACTCGGTATCCGCAGTGTTTCACGACTCACAGTAGTTCAGAGAACAGAGGTGAATTGTTTTGCTGAAATAACGCACAGAGATCCAGAAGAAAACGTAGTGAACATTTTACTGTTGTGTATTGATTAAGTTCGTATCTTTCATAGGAAATGAAAAAGACTGTAGCCGAAAAAACTTCTGTGTAAGATTGACTTGTTTAAATTACAATGTAACGACTTGAATTGGAAAACATCATTTTCCTTTGGGGTAACAGAAAATAGGGTTGAGCATATAGAACCCCTTAAACTCTGGAAACATATGTGAGTAAATGCTAAACCTTAGAGAATCCTGTAGGATGTAAAGATATTGGACTACAACCCCAGCATGAGGACAGAGAGAGACCCCTAGGGTATGATAGAGTTATATGTACATATAAAAGGAAACATAAGGGAAAAACACTAACAAAAACTCTAGCTGGGTAAGTATAAACTGAAACTGTAATCATAAATTTCATGCCCTAGAGACATTACAGAAAAGGGAAAAGGGGGTGGAACGAGATTCTATATGTCCAATAGTAGGAACGATGAGAGCAAAACCTGAAAGTTATGGGTTTATCAACATTGTTGCGTTACGAGTGTTAACTGGGGCTGATGATATAACACCTGATAAATATAAATTTCTTTTATAAAATACATGCTAGAACATAGACGAGTCGTGGACATCCATGGCGTATGCTGCGTGGGAGAATTTTCCTCCGTAGATGGTAACCAAGGATGGACCACCGGAAGTTCGAACAAGAGTGCACTCTATAATGTGCAAGGGAGCCGTCAAGAGCTATAATACAAACCAGACCTTTCAATCCCTACAGAGAGGGGTTTCATAGCCATTAATAACCAAGAAATGTTGCATGTAGTACTTAATCACTCAGAAATAATTACGGGAGTAGTGGGTAACAGTAGTGAACAAAATCTGATAGTACGGGGGCATGAATTATCAATAGATAGCAATGAACTTTCGTCTAAATTACTTTTTAACCATTAAAGGACGAATAAAGAATCATGACAGAGTCTATTAAAAATTAACTACTTTATTGTCCGAATAGGAAACAAGAATTTGTAACAATTCCATCATAACATATCGCACAACTAAAATATAGCATGGGAGCAACAGTTACATAATAACTGGTTATAAAACTTATCAAGTTTATGCGAATGCATATGCACATTAGGAGGAGCGATGAAGCTTAACCAGAACATTATGAACAGTTTCAATTGAGTTATCCCTATGGGATGCTTCTCGGCACTAGTTCAGCTCACAAATAACAACCTAATACGCCACGGGATAAACCCTGGCAGTTTCTTTAAAAAATTTACATAAAGATATCAAAGCAACAGAACCCCAAAACCCTCTACCCGAATAAAGGGTACAGGTTTCAACCCTTGCAGCTCTCGGCTGTCATAGTTTACCCCATGGATAACTCAGTAAGACTTCAACCAAACTATATAACAGAAACAATCAGTCAACTAAACCAGATTCACATCATCACAAGATCCAAGCTCGATTGAAGAACAGCTGCGGGAAGGCAAGTTCCTTAGCCAGAAACCTTGAACAATGGCAAGATGTTGACCCCGTAGCCACATCTGAGAGACCGAGATTCTTGAGGAGGACTCTACAGCCAGAAAACCACATCGACATTAGTTAGCCGAGTTTGGTGGAAGAATGTTTAACAGCACACAAAAAAATAAATAGGATTCAATGGTGGAAAGCATAAAAAATTACATTACAGACCATTACCTGGATTCATGCATGAGAGAAGGGCGCCATATCCATGCATCTGGTGGCCTCCTAACTTGTTCAATGCTTGGAACGATAGACAGAACAAACCCGCGGAAAAACAGAGGAAAGGAACAGAGCCGTTGCTGAGTGATGGAAATGAGAATGCAGCTGGGTAACCCGGAGTTGGGAATATCAAACCTCGAAGCACAGAACCGTCAGATCACTGCCTAGATCATCTTCCCTGATGTGGTGAAGGGTTCGAGACGAGTGACTGTGGAGAGTAGAGTCTGCTTACGCCATGTAGAGGGCCGAGCAAGAAACAAATCAACACCGTAAGCCGAGCATTAATACAACAGTACAAATAACCCAATGCATAATCAATGAAATTGCCAAGTGTGAAGAAATGGTGTCGAGTTTACAGTCACGAGGAGGTGGGAGTCTCCCAAGGAGCATGTGGGGTTAATGAGCCACAGTCCAAAAAGTACCAAGCCTTAAACATTCTTGGGAACCAACATTTCATCACTAGAAACACTCACAACCGACTAGGGTAATGAGTGCTGTAGGGACAGATCATCCGATTGATAGTTTCCCTTAGTAAAAAAAAGAAATTTGCTATTGTTTGTTTTTACATTATGTGTTGCCACATGTACAGTGTTTGGGAGGTATGACAATTGGTATCAGAGGCTAGTTACAAAAGCTGAAGCCTCTGGGAGTTGAAAGTTGATAACAGAAAGCAGCACACACAATTTATTTTCGTCTCTATTTTAGTGGTTCAAGAAAAACAATTAGTATGTTGACCTTTCATTTTCTTTCTGTCACTTTTCTTATGTTAAAGATAGGAAAACAGAAGACTGAAAGTATGAGGAGAGTGAACAGTGCGTCACGCAGGTATGTGGTGGGTTAGGGACCTGCAACTGGTCGTGAGAATAACCTTGAGCTATGGGTATAGCTTGGCGAGGAGGCTCGCAAGACAAATCTGCTCATTTTGGAAACAGTGCAGGACTTGAAAAATGAAATGGCTCGATTACAAGAAGATAACACAAGGCTAACTATGGAATAGGAAAGGATTATAAAAAGCCTATCCGATAAACAGAACCAGTCGCCAATAAATCCCAGTGCGGAGCAGCAAAGAATGTCAGAAGAGCAGCATTACCCCACCGAACCTGAAGGGTCAGAGGAAAGGGAGGAGGAGAGATCGGCTAATGCATCTAAACAATAGACATCAGAAAGGAAACAAATAGAGTTACAAGGATAATTTTGTAAGATTAAATTGCCACACTTTGATGGAGAACAAGAGGAAGCAGCTGAGGCATGGTTAATTAATATGAACAAATATTTTCAGCTATATGAATACGATCACAACCTTAAGGCATGACTGGTCATCTTCCAACTACATGGAAAAGCCACCCTGTGGTGGGAAGAAGTTAAGATCATAAGAGGAGTAAGCGAACAGACCATAATTTGGGATAAATTTCAAAGTTACTTTAAGGAAAGATATATGACCGAGCATTTTTATGACGAAAAGGCAAGAGAATTCCATGACTTGCACTTGGGACAACAAACCATAGACGATTTTATTACTCGTTTCACTTCATTGCTTCGATATGTGCCTTATATTAGGGAAGAAAAAGCTAAAGTGCAGAGGTTTGTTAGTAGTTTACCTCTGCATATGCAAGAAAGGATTGAGTTTGGCAATCCAAAGACAATGGGCGAAGCAATACGTAAAGCCAGGATTTGTTACCAGCAGAGTAAATATAAGGGAGAAACTCCAGGAAAAAGGTGGAATGATAAGAGAAGTAATAAGTTGGATGGAAACAATAAAGGGGGTCGCAGTAGTGGTAACAAGGGTGTTGGAAAGGGGTAAAACAGCATAAATGTATAGAAAAATTCACTTAGGTCCAAGCCCACCAATGAGTCCAGAGTCAATGAACAGCCTGTAAAGTTAGACAACGAAGGGATAGCAAGGCCCCCAGTGCAGTGTTGGGGTTGCGGTGGACCCCACTACATCAAAAACTGCCATCAACGAAAGGGGACCGAACACGTATCCCAGATCCATGAAGCATCGACAGTCAGCGATGTAGGACGTAGTTTACCAAGGATTAATGTAGCAATGGATGATCGTAAGGCGGAGTACCAGCCGACCATGGTGGAATTTGAAGGTAAAATTTTAGACCTTACTGTAACTGTTTTAATTGATCCTGGAGCCACATTAAGTTATATTAGTCCTAAGCTTGTAGAGCATTGTAAATTGCAACTTGTTAGATTCAAGAATCCATGGCTAGTACAGCTGGCTACGGGGGCCAAGAGACGAGCGCTAGCAAAAGTCAATAACTGCTCCTTAAAGATAGCAGGACAACCAGTAATGGTAGATTTAAACATGCTCCCCCTTGCTTCATATGATGTTCTAATCGATATGGACTGGCTAGAAAAGCACAGGTCCTTGGTCAACTGCAAAAAAAAGACTATTTATTAGAGAGATGAGCTTGGAGCAAGGCAAGAGATGCAAGGGATTAAGTGGCCAATATAGGTTCGGTCAATAACTGCCTCTCAATTGGCAAGATGCATTAGGAAGGGGTGTTAGATCTATGCCATCCAAGTGGGCTATGCTAACTCGAAAGATAAAACAACTACATTGGACAATATCCCTGTGATACAAGAATTTGCTGATGTGTTTCCGGAGGAGATTCCTGGACTGCCACCCAAGAGGGATATAGACTTTACTATCAAGTTAGTACTAGGGGTAGCCCCAGTATCTCAAGCACCCTACAGAATGAGTACACTTGAGTTGACTGAGTTAAAAATGCAGTTGCAGGAAATGTTAGACAAAAACTATATTCACCCCAGTGTGTCCCCTTGGGGAGATCCAGTATTGTTTGTTAAGAAAAAATATGGGACCCTTCACATGTGTATAGATTATCGCCAGTTGAATAAACTGACAATAAAAAATAAGTACCCTATGCCCGATATTGATGAACTTTTCAACAAGGTGAAAGGGGCAACCATATTTTCCAAGATTGATCTACGATCATGGTATCACCAAATCAGAATTAAGGAAGAAGACATAGCTAAAACAAATTTTAGGACAAGGTATGGACATTACGAGTTTGTGGTGCTACCCTTTGGGTTAACCAATGCCCTCGAAACTTTCATGTGCTTGATGAACAACATATTTCATCAATATTTGGATAGATTTGTGCTCATATTTATTGATGATATACTGATATATTCCCAGACTATAGAGGAGCACAAGGAGCACCTCAGATTAGTGCTACAAACCCTCCGAGAACACCAGTTATATTCCAAGTTCAGCAAGTGTGACTTCTTCAAGGAGGAAATACAGTACTTGGGCCATATAATCACAAAGGAAGGGATCGCGGTATATCCCAAAAAGATAAATACCATCATGGAGTGGCCCATATCGAAAGATGTAGCAGACATCAGATCCTTTATGGGATTAGCCGGTTATTATAGACGATTTGTAGAGGGATTCTCAAGAGTAGTGTATCCTATCACTTCCTGACAAAAAAAAGGAAGAGCTTTCAGGTGGACCCCGAAATGCCAAAAAAGTTTTGAGCAGCTTAAGCATCTGCTCACCACCGCACCCATTAGGAGTATAGCTGATCCTAATAAGGACTCTGTGGTGTGCACTGACGCAAGAAAGGAAGGTGTAGGAGGCATGTTAATTCAAGAAGGGAAGGTAATTTCTTACGAGTCTAGAAAACTAAAAGAACATGAGCAAAAATATTGTGCTTATGACTTAGAATTGGCAGCCGTCATACATGCCTTGAAGATGTGGCGACACTATCTTATGGGAAGAAAATTTTTATTACTAACAGACCACCACTGTCCGACCAATTATTTTAGCTAGCCCACTTTAAATGCTAGGCAAGCACGGTGGGTGGATTTCCTAAGTGGTTTTGACTTTGAAATCAAACATTTGAAAGGGAAGCAAAACTAGGTGGTGGATGCATTAAGTCGAAAAGTATAGTGTTTATATGAAATTTCCTATAGCGAATGGAAAAGCCCCTTCGAGGAGATGATTAAAAAAGCAAGAGAGCAAGATACCATATACCAGCAGATAAAACAGCAAGTACAACAATCTACCATCAAGGAAAATCAGCAAGATTATGGGGTGGATGATGCTGGAGTATTGTAATACAAGAAGAGGCTATATGTGCCTAATCAGAACAGCATTAAAAATTTGATTTTAGATGAATTTCATATCAGCCACTATGCCGGACACCTAGGATATCCAAAAATGATCACTGCACTTTGAAAAGAATATTATTGGCCGGGTATGAAAAGAGATGTGGCGAAGTACATGGCACATTGTTTAGAGTGTCAACAAATCAAGGCAGAACACCAACATCCCGCGGGGTTATTACAACCGTTACCCATTCCAGAATGGAAGTGGGAAACCATTTCTATGGACTTTATAATAGGTTTTCCCGAGACAAGAAAAAATAACGACTCCATCATGGTGGTGGTGGACAGATTAAGTATATCAGCACATTTTATGCCTGTGCAATCTACTTACCGAGCTGCACAGATCGCTCATATTTTTATGCAAAACATATTTAGGTTGCATGGATTACCGAAGACAATAATCTCAGACCACGATGTGAAATTTACATCGTTATTTTGGAAAACATTGTTTGCAGAATTGGGAACTCAACTGATTTTCAGTACGACATATCATCCTTAGACTGATGGGCAAACAGAATGGGTGAACCAAGTGGTGGAAGATATGTTAAGGGCATATGTAATGCAGCAACCGACCTGGTGAGAGGATTACCTACACTTGGTCGAGTTCACATACAATAATGGCTATCATACATCACTGCAGATGAGCCCCTTTGAAGTATTGTATGGGCAGAAGTGTCATACACCCTCAAGCTGGGGTGGACCTGAGGAAAAATTGATGCTTGGTCCTGAAATTCTTAAGGAAATGGAGGAAATGGTTAAGCAAGTATGGGCTAATTTAAAAGCCGCTCAGGATAGGAAAAACTGTAGAAATTTTGAATAATTTAACACATATTCAATAGAGATTATCCTGATCATGTACTATTGCGGAAAACATACACAATACATAAGCTCCTCTACGTTGATCATCAATATAGCAGCATCAATAACAATAAAACATCAAGAGCATTCACACATTAACACAGTATGTATCCTGGGGAAAGCATCTCACTAAAAACCCCAACTATCCTTATATTAATGATTGAGTCATGTAACATTACAAAGTACAATGCTTATCACAAGCAATCCAGTACCAGCTCCACCTG